>JAWPHD010010047.1:0-97681 GCA_037043455.1 Cyrtodaria siliqua
TCAAAATCGAATCTTGAAAATTATCATCTCTTTACTCTTCCAAAGATTTTTATTTTACTACAGAACCTAAGGATAAAACTAAAGTAAAATAAATTTTATCACCTAGTGAAAATCAGGTAAAATCCAACATTTTGGTAATCGAAAATAATGAACAACTATCAATAACGGTAAATGGTTAACAATACATAATGTCTTTAGAACAATCACTTACTTGTAGAATTTAGGATCATCTCTCTCATCGTCATAATCTTCAAGGAACTCTCGTAATCGCCTGGCTTCTCGTGCCTACAACACACGCAGAAGAAATAATATTCCACAGCATCAGTTATACATGGGCAAAAGAAATGGTTATTTTAAAAGGGACCTGATACTGTGTAAAATACATGATTATCAATAATTGGCACTTAACCATTTTATGCAGTACTAACATACCTATAATAGGTTGTGTAATATGCACAGGGAATGCTATGCATGGACAGTATTAAGTACTTATAGGTTTTGATTATGAAATAATTTATGAAATAAAACAATCATATAAATTTAAATTGCACATGCAACACTAAAATGATTGTTAAACTAACTGATGTAAGTACCTCTTCTGATTTTCGTTCATCTTCCCTTTCCTTTTCTTTTTCAAACTCTCTTGCTTTTTTTCGTTCTCGTAGCTCCCAGTTCTTTAATCTCTGGAGGTAAAAGCAAGGTTGCATGGTAATGCTGGCAAGCTGTTTATACTTGAACAGTTTAGTTTACAAAGTACAAAGTATCAAACATAACTAATATTTCCGAGTCTTTTTCCTTAGGGCTGTTCCAGAAAAAAAATACATGTGGGTGGGGAGGCACTTTAAAATTAGACTACCCCCTACAGAAGCGATTGTACCCCAGTACCCCAAAAGAACCTACCTATAGAAGCGATAAACAGCTCAATGCTTCCCCCCTATAGAAGCAATTTTTTTGTCAAACCGATACCATTCACCCCACCCCACCAATTTGAAACAAGAGGCCCAAGTGGGCCTGTAGGCGCTCTACTTGTATGCTGTGATTCAAAAACATAAACATGATAGAGGCCAACCCAAGAAACATATTTCCTCTATATAACTATGTAAAAGTTGGGTTATCGTGGCAGCCATTTTGAATAATTGACAACAAAAAAACAAACTTTATCAATAGAGGCCAACAACAGGAACATGTATATGATATATAACTAGAATGGAATAAGTGATATGTCGTTTGATAAATGTTCTTAAATTTGACCTAAGTTTAGCCATGGTGGCCATCATGGATGACTGGAGGCCCCAAAAACACAAATCTGAGGGGGACTAACCAAGATCACTGTGATAGTTTCATCAAAATCCTTCAAGCGGTTTCAGAGAAGATGTTATTTTTAAAGTTTTCCTATATAAACTTTGGGTCACCATGTTGATTATTTGATGATAACGAAAAAACACAAACTTGATACAGGCCAACCCAAGGAACATGTTTATAATATTTCACAAGAATAGAATAAGTGGTTTCGGAGATGTCGTTTAAAAATTCCTTAAATTTTACCTAGTTTTAGCCATGGCGGCCATCTTGGATCACTGGCGGCCATAAAAAAAACACAAATCAGAGAGGGGCCCTCCCAAGTAACATTGTGATGAAGTTTCATCAAAATCCTTCAAGCATTTTCAGAGGAGATGTCAAACTTATGAAACTGCTAACAGACAGACAGATGACGGATGAAAAGTGATCCCATAATGATAAGCTCGTCTGCCTTTGGCCAGTAGAGCTAAAAACCACAATCCGCATATTTTTTTCTCTCAACCCCCCCCCCCCCCCCCCCCAGGATTTTTGTTTTCACAAGGCAAAAATACAAATAGGCTTCTGGTCTTTTTTCCAATAAAATTAGGGTAGGTCGGTAGGAACTTTTTTTAGAATTAATCCTTACTATATTAAATTCAAATCAAGAACATCAAAAGCACGTTTTCTTAAACATATTACATAATATGAGTGTTAGACAACACTAACCTAAAAAAAAAATATATATGGTTTTGTTCCTTAAAAAGTTTAAGGTCGGGGCCTTAAAAATAGGGTCGATCCCATCACAGGATACTTTTTTTCATAAACAGTAGACATGGTAAAAAATCCTTTTTGTTCTTCCATAGGTTGGGTTTGGATATTATTTGGAATAGCGCAAATTATGGCATTGTTGACGGTTCAATAATTATGAATTTCATAAATCACAAAGTATGCGCGAGTCCGTCTGGTCTTGAAACGAATGGGATACCTTATCTGCTTGATGGAATAATTATTATTTTCACCAGAATTATTGGCGACGAAATAACCGATCGATTGGTTCGAAACACTTTTTGAAAATTTATTTACATGTCAGTACGTAAAGAATCCACACGTGCAAGTAAACTTGTTGTTGGTCGTGGCCATTTTTAAACATCAAATTACGTCTCTTTGGTCAAATATAATATTCGAATCTTGTTCACATCGTCACGTTTTCGCAAAACGCAACTTTTTTTCTTTCATTTTCTCAAATTTTAGGGTCGGTGGAGTTGGAAAAATAACTTTGTGGCCAAATAATACGCCCATTACGTGGTCTGCCTTAATTCCATTAAGTGATGGGAAAGCTTATATAAGCAGGATTTTATCATGGATATTTCGACAATAAAACATGTTTAAAAACATTTTTACTGCAAAAATGTGATAACCTGTTTAAATTACCGATTAAATGTTTAATTTTACAATATGCAAACTTTTTTAAGCCGAAATTAAGGTTTTATTTCATACCCCAGCCAACCCCGTTTTCGTTCTTGGAGAAGGGGTTGGATGTATGAAAGCTAATATTCGTACCACGTAATGAGGACCCTAGATTTTTGAATTCTAGAATTTCTTTTGGCAACAAGTAAGAAAATACTTGGGGCGAATCTTCTTACAGAAAGGCAGGCAACTCCTGTAAAAGGTAATTTCGTTTCAGAGACGCTTTTGGCCGTTTTTGGTTTCCGAAAATGTATTTATTAAATAATATTCCGAAATCAAATGAACTTTTCCGTTTTTAATCAAATTATTTGGAAGTAGATTTCAATTTCATGGAAAATAACTCCAGAAGCGTTTTTTCCTACAATATACAACCCCCTATAAATGTGATTTATTAATCCCACACCCTACAGATGCAATTTTTTATCCGAGGTACCCCGCTACATTTTTTTTTTGACATCCCCAATGTGTATGTATGTTTTTCTGGAACAGCCCTTAATGTAATATTTAATGTATGCCAAAATTATACATTAATGGTTTTCACAATATGATAAATATTTGACAATATGATAAATATAATACAGTTTATTAGTATTCTATTATTATCAACTGTTATAACTTCTGTGAAAATCACCCGTTACAACCTTAGCAATATGACATCTACATCCATTGCAACCATCTTATTTTTAATTTGATGTCTGACAGATTTATTAACAAATAACTCATGTAACAACCTACAGAAATACGCTGATACACGACTCATTGCTTTTAGTCAACCAAAAATCACAAAAGTTCATACCTCCTGGTAAGCCATTTCTTTCTCTCGTATTTTCTTCTCCATCTTCCTGCGTTCATACGCTTCTTCCTCCTCCTCCATCTCCCGATCTCTAGCTCTCCTGTCCCTATAACAGTAACATAACAATACAGGTTATGTGACAAATACTTAGTGTGGTTAGAAATAAACCTCTGAAATGAATACATGTCTGACATCAAATATAACTTTGATGAGTGTCCGAGCAGAAATTATCAGGAAAGACAAGGTTACACCTTATTTACCAGGCTAGTTGAGAATTGTCTCAGAATGCTGATTGTGTCTTAATGTACAATGTCATTTCAAAGAACTGGATTAAAAATGTTGATCGTCTTTATAGTTGTTTTTGACTAAAAGTGTGTACCAAGGAACACTTGTGTCGCCTGCCATTTGCATATTTCAGAAAAGACAATCTAAGTATAAAATTTGAAGACGGGTGCATTCCTTCAATGAATTATGCGGCACATTTTTTCTAAAGTGTAAAAGCTTTATGAAAAGGGGCAAACATCTGCATTGGATAATTGATAATTGAAAGTTTCATGACCATAGGCAATATTTTGCCAAGTTATGAGCCAGGTTCCGTTGCAGGTTGAAGTTTTATGAAAAGGGGCATAACTATGCTGAAATGAAAGTCAAAAGTTAATGGTATTCCTTATGGTAAGAGGAGTAAGTGTGTGAAGTTTCATGAACACAGGTCAAATACTTCTTAAGTTACGGCCAATTATGAGCTAGGTAAGGTTGCAGGTTAAAGTTTTATGAAAGGGGCCATGTGAAGTTTCATGAACAACTAGATCAAATACTTTTCAAGTTATGGCCAAAGTTAGGTTGCAGTTTAAAGTGTGATGGACGGAAAAGGGACAAAGTGATTCCCAAGTGTCTGCCATGCTACGCAGGAGACACAATAAAAGAAACAGACAGATGAGGTCAATAGAACACAAATAAAAGCCGAGATTCAGAATGTGTAACCTAAACCGTTTATGACCTATATTTAAAAGAAAGTAGGTCAAAGCAACAAAAGTATTTCTTCACCATATCAGTTCAATATACTGATGCATTTTGTTTAATATATAGCACATAAATAGTAAAACATAGTATCTTACTTTTCCCGTTCCCTATCTCGTGACCTTGACCTTCGTGAAGATCTTCCCCTGGAACTTGATCGTGATCTACTTTTACTTTCTCTTGTGTCCCTTGTTTCTCTTGTTTCTCTCGTTTCTCTGGTAATGCTACGTCTGGATTTCTCTCTCTCGTATCGTTCGATCTCTCGCATTTTTTGTAGTTCTCGTTCCTTTTCCTTTCGTCTTCGTTCCTCAAAAAGCCGTTTCTCCCTCTCTCGCTCACGTTCTTTCTCTCTTGCCGTCTCAGAGTCTTCAAGATCCTGAAAAATAATTCAAACACCATGTTATTTCAATGAAAGATGAAGGATTATACGAAAAAGAGCTATGTATGAACCTGTAGATATATTCATCAAACGTTTGAGCAAAAGGTTTCAGACTCGATATGCATAAGAATAAATTCACCAATTACCATGCCAATTGCTGTTCAGGTGAACAAGACTATATAATGAAATCTTTTTTCTTTTAAATTGGAAAATTACTAGCCCAAGATTTTGTGCTCAAATGTTTGACAAGTTTGAATTGTGGGAACTGCTTTCACCTGCAACTCAAGTCAGGATGGGCTTTATTTCTGCCAAGATTTAGGCTCAGGAGTTACAGGAAATAGTATTTCTGAAATGATCATTCAAAATTTGAGGTTTTGTACTCACAATGAGAAAATATTCACCTATTATTATAATTCAGGTAGGGATAGCCTGGAACCTTTTTTTTCCAAAATTTTTCCGTCTCTTTAAGTAATAAAATACTCGGTATGCATTTTACTATTGTTTAAATATTATATTAAATAAAGAAGAAAACACCAGGTTTATAATGGAACTATAAGGGATGCGAATACTTAAGGATCGTCTGTACCTCTCGGAATAAATTAGTTTGCACACACACAAAAAACTAAGTACAAAACCTCAATGACAATTTTATAAAGTACAGTAGTAATATGTGAAACATGCATTTTCTGACTTACCCCCCTTTCGACCTTCCCCATGGTTTATGTTTGGCATCTCAGAAACATAAAATCAACATCTTCCTACCACAACAAGAAGTAAAAGATATATATATCCAGGAACTACCCTGGCTTACGGTTAGAGAGAGAAACCACTCTCTCTTACAATCAGTTCCAGTTCTCAAAATCAGCAATAGTCATTGGAAAAAATTTCATGAGATAACGTTTCATTTAAAAAAAAAAGAAAAAAGGAAAGAATCCTACACATTGCCCAAAATAAACCGAAATGAAGGAAAATCTTCATTATATGCCTGACTTGGCTATCTTTGTATATACACCTAAATTAACCTTATTTTATTTTTGGTCATATCATAGTTTGTGGTCTTTGAAAATAAAAAGAGTGCCTAAGGTGTCAATATATGCCCTTATGTGATCCCAAATCAACTGGAATGAAGTAGGTGTAATTCCTTTTACAAATATTGAACATTAATACCATAATATTTTATCTTAAAGTCCGTACAAATATGATGTATAGACTCGGTACATTTGAAAACGCAACACTTGGTATTTTTTGAATTTCTAGAAATGTTAAAGTTAAATATATTTTATCGTATTTTACCGTGTATAGTGTGCACCCTCTTCAAAACACTTTTTTGATAAAGGTGAAGTCAGATTGGCAAAGAAGCATGAAAAGAAGCAAGATTTTCATTTGTCTAGTTCGCATATTCAGACTGTGTTAATAATAGTTAATTATTCTGTTAAATAAAATATTTGTTAAAATAAAAATAAACTATTTGTAAGAGTTTGTGTGTTTATTTATTTACTCTTGCATCTACTCATGCGTCCACTCTCCATCCATAAACTCGTCTGAATAAAATGCGTCATCATTATCGTCTTCACTGTCGCCTACTGCATTTAAATATCAGAATAGAATTGACCTGTAACAATACTATGTGTACCAGTCTAATCTACTGGAAATCACGTGCTTCAAGTCAGCTGATATAACTACCACAAGACCTCGATCTGAGGATGTTCGGCCACTGCGGTAAACGGCATATGAAATATTTTATTAAATATGTGCTAAATGATGTTCACCACAGACAACACTTCATATGACCAAGTATCAAACAAATAAAAGCGACGTAATCATAAGAAGTTAAGTTACTGAATTGGTTTAACCAGGGTGTAGTTTGGGGAAAATAACACAAAATATGATCTTGACCTTGGTAATTTTTGTCATTCAGTGATGTCCACCAATGCCAACAGACCAAGTATCAAACAAAGAAATTAAAAGTTACCAGAAAAAGTTAACTGAGGTTAACTTGCCAAACCAAACTGATGTTCAGGGTATATAAGCAAAACATGACCTTGACCTCGGTATTTTTTGTCATTCAGCAATGTCCACCAATGCCAACAACACATATGACCAAGTATAAAAGACATAAAGTGAAGCAATCACATAAAGTTAACTGAGGTTAAACATAAAGTTAACTGAGGTTAAGTTACCTAACCAAGGTTAAGTTTGGAGAAAATAAGCAAAATATGACCTTGACCTTGGTAATTTTTGTTGTTCAGTGATGTCCACCAATGCCAGCAATACTTATGACCAAGTATCAAACAAAGAAAATGAGGCAATCACATACAGTTAACTGAGGTTGTTACCAACCAAGGTTTAGTTACCTGGGAAAATAACACAAAATATGACCTTGACCTTGGTAATTTTGGCATTATGTGATGTCCCTTAACACAATAAAGCATCTGAGAAAGTTTCAGAAAAATTCGAGCAGCAGTTGTTGAGATATAGTTATTTAAAATGTGGCCGCCAACGGATAAGGTACTGCTATGTCTCGCTACCCACTATCGTAGGCAAAAACAAGGACCGAAATGTTCACCCATTTACAGAAATTCTACAACAAATAAATCTTATGCAACTGCTTATCGCCATATGTTAACCTTTGGGACAAAGAGACTTGTGTACTAACACAAAATACAATCTTGATTTGAACAACAAAAAATGCAGACAAACTAATCGAAATCAAAAATATTGCATTGTAAATGTTCTGAGTATATATATATATTATGGTCTTCACAAGCATGTTCCATCATTTCTAAATGCAAGTGGGCATTCCACTATATAATTCATCCAAATTAGTGATGATTTTTGAACACCTTTATACGTTTCTGTTAGCTAACATCCTATCAAATATGATCAAAATCAGAAAATGTTGATTTTCACTGAAATTTTAAGTTCAAGTGGACTTCATATGATGAAAATAAGCCGATTTCATATTTTCATTTCAGCAGGAAATATATCCGAATAAGACAATACAGGCTAAGCAAGCAATGACATTCATAAGCATTTTAGTATAAATTCTATGTTCAAGGGGATATACCTCTTGCCAAATTATTGAAATGAAACAGTAAAAAACCATGCACACCTATATTTTGCTTAATGACCATATCCACTAGTGGGACTTGTAGGCGTTATAGTTTATAGGATTAAAAGACACAGGAAAAATATCAAGATGTGACCCACAGGTCTGGCAGAAATTTGGATGTTTTTAATACTGTACATAATTCGCTAAATATTCTCTTAGAAGACACTTGTCTTCATTTGTTCAACAGAATTCTTGAGTAAAAAATTAAACATACATTCTACAAAAAACTTCTTTTTTTTATATAAATATAACAAAATAGCCAATTGATTGCTGGTACACATATGAAAGTAATTGTAACAAGGTTAGGCCATCTACAATCTACACTAATTCATAAATCTCAAAAATAATGACAAGACAAAACTGTTCTACTTACATCACCTTGGGACTTTTTATTCATTTCTAGTATAAATCGGTCAAAACTGGAAAAGCTGTTCAAAATGTAGTGTACGCCTCAAAAATGAAAACATAGACTGAAGTGTATATTGTTTATGTTCAAATTGGCTAAAAGATACACTGAAGTGTATATTATTTATGTTCACATTGGCTAAAAGATGTAACTAACTATTTTCCTAGGAATATTATTTTTATAAACATCTGAAATCCCATAGGGCTTTTCATAATAGCCGGTAGACGGGCGATCTAACCTCCTACTTTGGTTAGCTGACTGGCTTCTTTTAGAAGTCCCGAAAACAACAACAAAAGGAAGCACTATAAATTATATGTATACTTTTAAAACTTTCCCTGAAACTCAAAAGCAAAGGGAAAGCCCTGAATGATATGGCCTATGCACTGCTGTTTTCTCTATTGCCAATACAAAGTACCCTCACTACTTAAAGTTGACAAGAAACAGTGCACAGTTTTACTGAAGCGTTGTAACAGTTCAGCAACTTCAATTATAGTTCAGCACATTATTTAGAGCCATTCCCAGAGAGAGGGAGATAATACCAGGATCACTTTTATATTATTGTCCTCCAATTTGTTTACAAGCCCAATGGACAGACTAAAGTACATTTGTGCCACTTGGTCACCGAACTCCTCCAATTAAGAATGTAGTTGAGCGACTTGCTCTGATCACAAGTGCAATGTTCTTCAGAGGATGAAAGCTAGCACGAGACCGTAGTGCGTCCAGAAACTTTCTATTTCTCTTAAATGTTCAGAACAGTGCATTTATCTTATGATATTTGAAACAGGTGGTGAAAAACTAAAAGCTTTCATAACCATGGAAAAACAAGTATTTTGGTAAAATATCAACACTATTAAAGCTGTCAGACAGGTCACACACAACTTTCACAAAGCGGTGTTTCAATTTGCATGCTTTTGACAGGGTAAAATGTATTTGTCAACAAAATTGTGCTAACGGAGCACAATACATATTAAAGGTATTGACACACAGCACTTGATGAAAATCCATCTAAAATACAACACAACCACACAAATATTCAGAAATGATAATGTATGTGCACTATTAAGTGTATGTAACTCCACTTACTTGGTCTGCACACCTTGGGATTTGAGATTTGTTCTCACTTAGTAATGTAGGGTCACTAACCTTTAAAATCCGGTGTAGACTCTCAACTGATCCCGTCTGATAACTTTTCATATAAACCCAGGTTAAAATTCTACTCCCATTGTTTAATCTACCTTTTAGGAAGAACACTGTTCCTTACCAGTGAAGCAAAGATAGCAACATCTGTTTATCTAATGTTATGCTTTCCAGTGTGTGTTGGGACTGGAAGCAAATTGACAGAATTAAAGGTGTCAATCGGAATATAATTCTTCCAGATTGCCTCAAGTCCATTGTATAATGAAGTATGTTCCCTAGATACATAAACCTTAAACACTATAACAAATACTATTATAAGGCATAATAAACAAATTATCATAGACCAAACACTTAATATGCATTTGGCCATTTGGGATAACCTAGCCCTACATGTTCATTCAAATCTGACCCAAACCCTATTATCATAGCTACGTTCGGAAAAAAATTCTTAGGATGGGCTGGGCTTATGTATACTTACCTTTGTTAACTTGTATCTGCCACCTATGACTAAACTTGTTATAACATAATCTTTGTAAACACTTACCAAAATCTTTTTCATAAATATTTTTAACAGCTTTTCACGAAGAAGACGAAACTCTTGCCATTTGGCTTCGACCCAATCTATTTTTTATCGAATTAATGAAATACAGCCTGTTAATGTCATGGTTTATGCATCAAGAACCATAATATACAATCAAACCTTACTGGTTATACTAGGTTCTTAAATATGCACCAATTTTAGCACATCCTCACTGACAATTTTACAAGGCAACAATGCAGTCAAAGTGTAGCTGAAATCTAGCTTAAAATAACGAGGTAAAAGATTCGAGTTTTAGGCGTGGTTTCATACCAGATTGAAAGACGATGTGTCTTCAGACATGTAGCTGGTAAACACCAAATCCATGCAGGAATGTGGTCTATCAGCTGGCAAATGCCAGACACTACCAAGTCATCAATGTAAGAAAAGAGAGCAATTTGTGTGTGATAACGCAAGAGATAAAAAGATATCTAAATATTGAAAAACCTAAAATGATCATTTCATATTAAAGCAACTATCCCGCAAAAAACGACAAAATAACACTACAAAACCGTTTATCAAAACTCTATCCAGGTGTTCAGGTCATATAACAATGTATATATAACAATTAAAAGTATAGGTTTACAAAGGGATTTAGAATACCTGCAATTGAATATGCGTAAAATGAATTATGAGTTGGTAACTCTTAATTCGACACTCCATTTTTGCCTGGCTGGTTAAAGCCATTTATAGTGTGTCTATAGAGTTTGGATTTTCAAAATATGTAAGTTATATATATACTCGTCGTCAGTATGTTTAGAAACGGTGTACGTTGTAAAATTTGGCTGTTGTTGGCGGGATAGCTAATTTAATACTGCTTCAATTTGTAAAATTCCACTGGCTTTATCAAAATAATGTATTAAAGAAAGTCTGCATGTTGGCAATAAGAGTCTCGCCTATATTGCAGGTATAAAATTAAATTATAAAATTAAATTTTCCATTTGTAAACAGGCCCATAATTAGTCATTTTGCTAAAATGCAATACAGAGTTATGGAACATGAGCGTCTGAGTGACGTTGTTAATACTGAAGGCATATACAAAGTTTTATTGAATATGAATAAGTAATGATAGATATTAGAGTGTGAAAACTTTAATGTAAATGTTTATGTCTTAACTGATACCCATGTCTTCTTACATTCTTCGAAAACAAGACAAAAATGGGCACATTTTTTTAAATTGTTTTTTAGATTTTCAGCTTGTAGGATGACTGCACAAGTACATTGTAAGCTGACAGACGTGCCTGTTTTGCGTATCTTGAAAGAACCTTAAATTAACCATGAATTGTTAATTATAATTTCAAATTTACTGCAAAAAACTACAAAATCCAGAGGTAACATTAATTTCAAAGGTAAGGTATTTTGAAGTTTAATACAGCAGTATAGATGATATCAACCAAAATATCATCAAATGTAGTATTGACATAGAAACACTTTCAAGGAAGCAATATTTGTTCAACAGTATTTAAGTACCCATTGAACAAATTCAAACTTCAAAATAACGTCAAAATGTTAAAAACAGCAATCTTTCAACGAGCTTGAATTGGATGGAAAATAAAGGTTAAGTTATATAGAATGGAATCAACACGGTCAGCTTTGTAGTTATAAACTGTTTGAAAATCTTTACGACAGGTTATTCCTGAAATGTTAATGTGGTATATTGAACTGAAACATATTTGATGTATATATTTACCTTGTGTAAATTTCGGAATGATCTTATTTCACGGTTTATCAGATTTTTTGTGTCTTCCTCAACATTCAGGTCATCCAGACCCTGAAACACAAGATACATTATGAATCTTACATAGGCTATAAAAACTTCAGGTTTCATCAATATATATGATTATAGTGTTTTAACTATTAAGCTTGTCCATATACGTGATATTTAATATTTTTGCAAAAGAATCCTGCTTAAGCTGTTAAACTGGTCAGGAACAACTGTCGGTTTCAGTTATAAACAGCAAACTTATCTCGAGTCTGTGATATATTTTTTTATCAAGCGGTACCAAGCTTTATCAGGTACAATGTTAGCCTACTAAGAATAACAACATAACATACCGTATCCTTCAGTTGAGAATCATCCTTCTTCTTCAACGGAGGCATTGGAACCTTTGGTATATCACTTAATGGCTCAGCTAAGTTATAAAAGAAAACATAATTATTATCTACATACCTATACTCAACAAAGCAAAGTGAATCCATACTGGAGTATTTACTGATAATAAATGTCAATGATTTTGCCAGAAAACTAGACGGGGTTGTTTTTGTAACAAAAACATGTGTCTCCCCTCCACACTCTCAACCAACCTGGCTGAAACTTGCACTCTGCATGTCGTCTCGATATGGTGAACATTTGTGCTGTTATTTCTAAATCACTCCAGCAGTTCAGATGATATGGAGCGGTCACGAAATATAGTGCATATGACCTTCGACCTCTAAGTGTGACTTTGACCTTGAATGGACGTGGCTGTAGTTGCGCTCTGCACATCGTCTCGATATGGTGAACATTTGTGCCGTGTTATTTCAAAATCCCTTAGGCGGTTCAAGAGGTATGGAGCGGACAAAACTCGTGACGGACAGGCATCCAAACTACAAACAATATGTCTCTCCCAGTGTGGGGGAGACATAATTATTCAGTTTTCTATTTGTAACTGCTGAAAACTCGTGATGATCAAATGTGACAATAAAGCAAAGATTAAACAATTTGTTTTGTTTTTATTTATTGTTTACTTATTCAATTCTCAATATTTCACTGCCCATACAGTGCTACAGGAAATTAATAACAACATTGTCCTGGCAAAAGAAACAAGAGCTGTCGGAGAACAGCGCAACTCAACTATTCGATTTTTCAGAGAATAATTATATAGCTAGTATATACCATCAGAAAACAAGGCTAAAACAATGTGGGGTGGGGTTGGGGGCAAACATAGCTATGTATAAGAACTGACCAAAACTACACAGAAATATGTAAAAAATAAAATTTAAAAAAAATCTAGTTTTGAGTGGGGGTGGGGTGTAGGAGAGGCAGGGGTGGGGGGTGGTGAGGGCAACATATATTTGTAGGAAGCTATGTAAGAATTGACCAAAATAACACAGAAATTTGGTAAAACAAAATATTTCGAGTGGCAGGAGTGTGGGAGAGTGTGGGGGGCAAGATAGCTAGGGGGGGGGGGGCAAGATAGCTTTGATGGATGGATGGAGGGGGCAACATATATGTGTAAGAAGCTATGTGTGAGAATTTACCAAAACAACACAGATATATCTAAATTACAATAAACATTAAATAAAAATATTTCAGTTTCGAGCATGGGGGTTTGGGGTGGGAAGGTGGGGCAACATACCTATGTGTAAGAATTGACCAAAACAACACAGAAATATGTAAAAACAAGAGGCCCTAGAGGGCCTGTGGACGCTCTACTGGCTAACATGGCTCTTATAACATGAGGCGAGTGACTGCCATTGATGTTTTTTTGGAAGTTTTGGGCAAGAATGAGATTTGGAAGTTTTACCTTGTGTCAAACAAGATTGTAGTGCCAGATTTGAGTAAGCCCCAATCACTACTTCTTAAATCATTGTTCGAACTAATTCATAATCATCAACATTACAAATACACAACATCTAGATAAAGAAAACATTTACCGTCATTTAGGAATGGCAGCCATTACAAACACTATGCACTGATGTACTGCATGTATTAAATATTATACATTAAGCATTTTTTCACCTTATTCCAGCTGTCATTGACGTTAACGATCGAGCAAAGTTTGGTACAGTTTAATGTAAAACTAAATATTGCATTTTTAACTAAATCAAGGGCCATAACTCCAATCCAATTCGGCCGGTTTTCGAACTTGACTGATTTTTCATTAATATTAGTAATCTGCTAAAGTTTGGTAAAAATCAGATGAAAAATGAAGGCCCTATCATGTTAATGAGGCAAAATATAGCATCTTTTATTAAATCATGGGCAACAACTCCACTATTACTGGTCTGATCTGGCTGTTTTTCTTATTTGACCGAGCTTGATTTGATAACAATCTCGTAAAGTCTGGTAAAGATCGCATGAAAAATGAAGGCCCTATCGTTTTAAAAGGCAAAATACAGCATTTTTAACTAATCAAGGGCCATAACTAAAAACTAAATCAAGGGCCATAACTAAAAAATCTGGTAAAGTTTAGTAAAGATCAGATGAAAAATGAAGGCCCTATTGTATTGAGGCAAAATACAGCATTTTTAACGAAATCAAGGGCCATAACTCTGTTGTTACTGGTCCAATATGGCTTGTTTTCAAACTTGTCCGAGCTTTTATTGATATTAACAATCTGGTACAGTTTGGTAAAGATCGGATAAAAATGATTGAAGGCCCTATCGTCTTAACGAGGTAAAACATAGCATTTTTAACTAAATCAAGGGCCACAACTCCGCTGTTACTGGTCCGATACTGGTTTTCGGACTTATTCGAGCTTTCATTAACAATCTGGTAACATTTGGTAAAGATCGGATGAAAAATGAAGGGCCTATCGTCTTAACAAGGCAAAATATAGCATTTGTAACTAAATCAAGGGCCACAACTCCGCTGATACTGCTCCGATCTGGCTGGTTTTCGAACTTGCCGAGCTGTCATTGATATTTACAATCTGGTAAATTTAAGTAAAGGTCAGATGAACAATGAAGCCCCTAACGTCTTAACGAGGCAAAATATAACATTTTGAACTAAATCAAGGGTCATAACTCCGCTGTTACTGGTCTGATCCGATTAATATTGAAGGCCCTACAGTGTTCACAAGGCAGAAAATAGCATTTTTCAGAAAAAACAAGGGCCATAACTCCGGTGTTACTGATCCGATTTAGCTGGTTTTCGAACTTGTTCGAGCTTTCATTGATATTAACAATCTGTGCAAGTTTGGTAAAGATCAAATAATAAATGAAGTTGCTAGAGTGTTCACAAGGCAGAAAATAGCATTTTTCAGAAAAAACAAGGGCCACAACTCTGGTGTTACTGACTCAATTCAGCTGATTTTCGAACTTGTCCAAGCTATAGGGGAGGGGGGCAACATGTGTAAGAATTGACAAAAGCAACATAGAAATATGTAAAATAAAACAAGAGGGCCATGATGGCCCTATATGCCATGATGGCCCTATATCGCTCACCTGAGTTAATTTGAACCAATACAAGAGGGCCAGGGCCAAGATGGCCCTAAAGCGATCACCTGAGTACTGGCACATTATCGAACTTCTTCGAAATCTTATGGTCATATACAATCTGTGCAAGTTTGGTTAAGATTGTTCAAGAAATGTGGGCTCTGTTGTGTATAACAACATTGATATAGACAGTTTAAGACACTGACAAAGTTTGGTAAAGATCAAATACAAAATGAAGGTGCTAGAGAGTAACACCTTGGGCAGAGCCAAATGTGACCCCAGGGCTACATGTAATATATGAGAGCTGTGTGCTTTGTGGTTTTAGAGAAGAAGATTTTTTAAGTTTTTCCCTATGCAAGTCTATGTAAAACGTGATCCCTGGGGCGGGGCCAAATGTGCACCCAGGGTCACCATTTGAACAAACTTGGTAAAGGACCATAAGAGTATAGTAAATGCAAAATATTAAACCTCTGGCTCTTGTAGTTCCAGAGAAGAAGACTTTAATGTGTTTCCTATATAAGTCTATGTAAAACTGTGACCCCGGGGCACAGCCAAGTTTGACACCAGGGTCACCATTTGAACAAAATTGGTAGAGGACCATGAGCTTATAGCAAAAGCAAAATATTAAACCTCTGGCTCTTGCAGTTTCAGAGAAGATTTTTTTCAGTTTTTCCCTATACATGTCTATGTAAAACATGTGACCCTTGGGGCGGGGCCAAATGTAAGCCGAGAGTCATCATTTGAACAAACTTGGTAAAGAACCATAAGCTTATAGTAAATACAAAATATCAAACCTCTGGCTATTGTAGTTTCCGAGAAGATTTTTTAATTTTTTTCCTATATAAGTCTTTGTAAAACTGTGACCAACGGGGCGGGGACAAATTTGACCCCAGGTTCACCATTTGAACAAACTAAGAAGAGGACCATAAGCTGATGCTACATGTAATACATGAGAGCTCCGTGCCATGTGGTTCCAGAGAAGAAGATTTTTTTCAGATTTCAGAGTCAACATTTGAACAAACTTGGTAAAGAACCATAAGCTTATAGTAAATACAAAATATCAAACCTCTGGCTATTGTAGTTTCCGAGAAGATTTTTTTATTTTTTTCCTATATAAGTCTTTGTAAAACGTGATCCCTGGGGCGGGGCCAAATGTGCACCCAGGGTCACCATTTGAACAAACTTGGTAAAGGACCATAAGAGTATAGTAAATGCAAAATATTAAACCTCTGGCTCTTGTAGTTCCAGAGAAGAAGACTTTAATGTGTTTCCTATATAAGTCTTTGTAAAACTGTGACCCCCGGGGGAGGGTCAAATGTGACCCCTGGGTCACCATTTGAACAAACTTGGTAGAGGACCATAAGCTTATAGCAAATACAAAATATTAAACCTCTGGCTCTTGCAGTTTCAGAGAAGAAGATTTTAAAAGTTTTTCCCTATACATATCTATGTTAAACATGTGACCCTTGGGGCGGGGCAAAATATGACCCCAGGGTCACCATTTGAACAAACTTTGTAAAGGACCATATGCTTATAGTAAATGCAAAATATCAAACCTCTGGCTCTTGCAGTTTCCGAGAAGAAGATTTTTAAAAAGAAAATCCTATATAAGTCTAGGTAAAACTGTGACCCCCGGGGCGGGGACAAATTTGACTCCAGGGTCACCATTTGAACAAACTAAGTAGAGGACCATAAGCTGATGCTACATGTAATATATGAGAGCTCCGTGCCATGTGGTTCCAGAGAAGAAGATTTATTTCAGTTTTTCCCTATACAAGCCTATGTAAAACTGTGACCCCCGGGCGGGGCCAAATGTGACCCCTGGGTCACCATTTGAACAAACTTGGTAGAGAACCATAAGCTGATAGCAAATGCAAAATATTAAACCTCTGGCTTTTGCAGTTTCAGAGAAGAAGATTTTTTAAGTTTTTCCCTATACATGTCTATGTAAAATATGTGACCCTTGGGGCGGGGCCAAATGTGACCCTAGCGTCACCATTTGAACAAACTTGGTAAAGGACCATAAGCTTATAGTAAATGCAAAATATCAAACCTCTGGCTCTTGCAGTTTCCGAGAAGAAGATTTTTAAAAAAAAATCCTGTATAAATCTATGTAAAACTGTGACCCCCGGGGCGGGGACAAATTTGACCCCAGGGTCACCATTTGAACAAACTTAGTAGAGAACCATAAGCTGATGCTATATGTAATACATGAGACCTCTGTGCCTTGTGGTTTCAGAGAAGAAGATTTTTAAAAGTTTTTCCTATATGTCTATATGAAAAACATGCAAAATCTCAATATACAAACTTTGGACCCCCGGGGCACGGCCATTTTTTACCCCGGGGACTTCATTTGAACAAACTTGATAGTCTAGACGTAGGCGATCATTTAAAAAGAAAAACTGTTGAAATCTGTCCAGCGGTTCTTGAGAAGAAGATTTTTTAAGGTTTCAACCATATATGGTAATGGCGGCCATCTTGGATGTCGCGCTGACCTAATTTTAACAAATCTAAAAAGCATTCATCTAAGGATCATCCACGTGAAGTTTGGTCAAAATTGGCCTTTCGGTTTCTGAGGAGAAGTCGTTTGAAGCAAAAGTTAACGACGACGGACGACGGACGACGGACGAAGAGTGATCCCAATAGCTCACCTTTGAACCTTTGAGCCTTCGGCTCAGGTGAGCTAAAAATAAATCGTTTCAAGTAGGGTGTGTGGGGGGGAGCCCATGCCCCAATATGGATGAAGTATGAATAAGATGCATAATGCTATAAGAAATCCCAAACCAAAAATATAGATATATACATGCTTACATGCAAACCTAGATCTCCCTTTATTGCACATTTTATGGGCCATCACAATTTGGGTTCCATGGGAGCCCAGAATTTGCAGAAGACAAAATTACTTACCCAACCCTTTACAACATACTATAAGGAAACCAATTCCAAAATTTAGTTCAGCTAGGACAGGAAATGTTAGAGATATAGACCTGTAAGCACAGCTTACACGCAGAGTTTGATGTCAAACAGACAGAATTGGGTTCCATGGGAGCCCAGGGGTTACAGGAACCAAAATTACTTAAGCAGCCCTTAAGATAATGCTATAAGGAAGCTAATGGCCATATTTGGTTGTGCTAGGGTAAGCATTGTAAGAGATATAGACTTGTAAACACAACTTACATGCACAATTTGATGTGAAATGGGACACATTTTATGGGCTATCATAATTTTGGTTCCATGGGTTACAGGAACCAAAATTGCTTATGCAGCCCTTAAGATAATGCTATAAGTAAGCCCATGGCCAAATTTGGTTGTGCTACGATAAGAAATGTAAGGGATATAGACTTGTAAACACAGCTTACACGCAAACCTTGATGTGGGATGCCGATGCCGGGGTGATTACATAAGCTCTCTTTTTCTTCGAATAGTCGAGCTAACAATAAATTGCTATTTAATTTAAGTTGCACATATAGTACATAAAATCTATACAACACAACTTACACAGTTGCTGTTTAGTATTTGCTGGTTCCTTTGCCAACTCAAAAGCATACTCTCGCATGATAGCATCCAGACCAGCTTTAGCTACCCTGTCCTCTCGCTTTGTGAACTCATCCAGATCTTCACCGTCAGTCTTTTCATCCTTTGTAACTTCGCCATCTTCCTTTTTGTCACCATTCTGATCATCTCCATTCTTTTCTTTGTCTTCCTTCTCCTCTTTGGAAAGTTCTTGTTCCCTTTTTTTGTGTCTGTGTTCATCTAATAATGTTTTGGTTTTTGCATCGACCTTCACCTATGTATATTTATTAATACAGAGTTAGGTTTTATTTCAAAACTATGCTGAAATATGTTTTGAAAACTTAATATATAATTTAAATTTATGAACAGTTACAATACCAGATCACCAAAACGTTTGTGATTTTGTGTGTATAGTGTTTTACATCATTTTCAACATGTGTAAGGTTATACAGGACTGTCAATTTTTTTTGTGGTGGAGGCGAGGCAGACCTCCCAAATTAAAATGGATAGTTTGCAGGGCCAAATGATTTATTTATAGCAGAGTTAAAAGTTTGCACAACCATCAGATGTCAACAATGTCTTTTATTTTATAAACAAGTCACAGGTTTTTACCAATGGGAACATCGGGTGACTTAATGCAAATTACATATCATACACCAACACTCGACAAAAAGTCTTTATCCATTAATGGGACACATCAATCTTGATTTTTTTAAACTCACAGCGTCCTGTTAGTTTTTCTACATAACTTGCATTTGTCCAATCATTAATACGAATTATAAGACTATTATAAAGCAAATTGTTTTTAGCATACTTCTGTTTATTATAATTAATATAATATTAAAATCTATGGTAGAATAACAAAGGAAAATTGAAAACAAAAACATATATTTAATTATATGCAAGAAGGTTTAATGTCAAAATGGTACTGGATTAATAAACCGAGGTGCTCATTGTAATGCTTTATAGAAACATCAGATTGCCGTGTGTCCCTTTAAGGGAGCAAATAAGCAAATTGTAGGACTAGCTATATTTCATAAGTATACATCCAGATAACAACCACATGGTTTCAATTATCCCATTTAACAAACGAAAAGGTTTTGAGATCAATAATATGCAGCCTCAGCATCGATACCGAATGATTAATCTGCCTTTCATAACAAGCAGCCCTAATTATGACGAAAGGCAAAAATAGTTTATACATACAACTAATTTTTTATCAGATATCTGCCACTCGTTGAGAAGCCTCATGCAGCGTAGTGTAGCCTCAGGTTCTTCATATTCACAGAAACCAAATGCTGGAAAAAAACATGGTCGAGTTATATATATATTATGGAAATGAAAAGACCTTTTTAATTAGGGCATTTTTCTTCAAAATTATTAGACGGTGCTGTAAAAAGTAAATGCGATTTTGTGAAAGGAGACACACACAAGATAAACAGTCAAACCTGCTCAAAAGACTCGATTAAAGAGTCCACCGTTCAAGTTCCAAAGAATATTGTTTTTAATTTAGGAGCACCTCTATTAAGGGTCCATCTGCGTTAATTATAAGCCTTTAAGAAATGAAGTCATATAATTTACACCCAATGTGGTGGTGAATAAGACCAAACACAAAATGGCTGCATTTAACTTGATAGTTTTGTCAGGTTCTAAATGACATCTACACAGCATGCTTTTAAAGAAGGTTTAAGCCTATGAAGTAACCGATCATTGGTTACATAGGCATTTGATTACGATGATCAATTATGAAAGCCTATAATCGATCGTCGGACAATTATGAAAGTCTATAACTGATCGTTGGTCAAATGTAAAAAAGCATTTTAATTAATGTTAAAACTGAACCTGATTATCAAGGAGACAACAGTTACGAATTACGCTTATGAAAATGAGCATATATACACAAATAAACTATTTGTTAAAATTAGAATTAATTTCGCTGATTAACATGAAATAACAATGACATAAGAAACAAGACAGAAAAGAATACATACTTAATCTGAATATATTAAGTTCAAGGCCTGAAACACAGATTAACATGCACATGTTATATCGACTAACCGATTATAACCGATGATAGAACGGTTACATGCAATCGCTTGTAACCGATGATCGGTTGCCCATCACTACAGTATGAAGTCACAATGCATTGTATAGAAGATAGCAAATTGACTTTAAAAAAGGTTAATAAAATAAATTGGTTCATCTCAGAATATCATATGAAAAAATAGTTATAATTTTTTTGTTGTTTTTAATACTTTTATTTCAGACACATTGTGTACTTACATATACAGTTGCATACATATATATATACATAGCTGGTAAAACATGTTAAACGGAAAGAAAATATAATAGAAACCAGTCAAGATAATTGAATTTCAAGAAGAGCAAAAACAAAAATAACGAAATAATGAAGGCAATACAAACCTACACTCTAAATTAACTATTAATATTACATACTTATATATATATACATACATGTACACACATATACATATATACATGTATATACACACATATACCTAGATATACCAAAAAGGGTAATTTTACTTAACTATCCCAATTAAACAGTTGGCTAATTATGTTCCATCTTGCCTTTATGGCATTACATTTTGGTACAGAGTACATCAATGACGAGAACAATTCCAGATGTTTATATCTTTTCAGATGTTCGATAAAAACATCATAGTTTGGGAGACATTTTTCTCAATTTGCTTGAATAGACATAACTTTTATAGACAAGGAAACAAATATATTAATAATCGAATTTAAAACATATTCATGCTGTTTAAAACTAAGGAGGACCTCTTCGGGTCATAATTCAATAGAAATTCTGCAAAGATTCTTAATTTGTTCAAACAATCTTAGCAGTAAATTCTTTGAATACATTGTGAAAATTGTTATCAAAATTGGATGATAAACAAAGAAGATAAGATCATGAAGCCGTCATTTTAAGAATTGAATTGGATTTTAAGGCGCACCAACACATGAAAAGGTTATATGGCGTCTAACAGGCATGAACATGCCAGGCTCATCTTCCATGTACATCTAGATAATATCTGGAAAATGGGCCTAGAACCTTCTCACCCTGAACTGCAGAGTTGCTGCAAATTCTATCGTAGAAACTCCATTTACTCTGGAGCCACGTTAATTGTTTTTCTGCCACAACTCTTTTGATGCGAGCGAGATAGCATCTGAAACAATGCAGGGATCATGATGAAGACCTTTAATGAAAATGAACATGAATTTGGGGGATTCTACCCCTCTGCCTACCCCTCCAAAGGGATCTGCAGTGGCCCTATTCTTTGCCCCCGTGACCCACACGGGACCCATTTTAAGAAATATGACATCACAGTTCTAAATGATCATATATGTAATATTTATAAATACGTTAACTGATTAATAGAAGGAAAATCCCAGTAATTTATGAAAAATAAGTATACTAAAGTGTTATAGTGCATCATATGACCAGTAAAGGATTTTGCGTTCATTTGAAGCATTTTTTCTTTGCTTTAAATATATTTACCAAATTGCCATATATGGTAATTTAGAACTATGATGTCACAGTTCCCAAAATGGCGCCTCCCATATCTGATTCAAAAGATTATATTTTCTTTGTCATTGAAATTTTGATAATTCTTTCACCCTCGACTAAGTTTTTCGGAAACTCTCAATAATAAAGATTGTTTGGACGTCGCTACATTCCCTTTAAGATGCTCGATCTCCCATTTCACTCAGTTTTTGTTTACATTATTGTTTTAGTGGTTTATATAAGAAAAGCAGAAATATGTATTGGTTTTTTATATCATATTATTTATCAAATAAAATCAAGTGTATTGGTATATACTAATAATTTGATACAGAATGGTCACAAAAACAAATATAGCATACAAGTACAGATACTTCATTGAACACTTACCTGGCATGAACGTGTCATGCATTTTCATGGCATAAACTATATATATATATATCCATACCATAGAAATATTTTGTATAACAGAAATGATTGTTCCATTAATGGTCAAATAATCCTCAAAACTTACCCTGCAACTTCCCAGAGGCACCTATAACTCTTTTCCAGCTCAATACGTTTCCACAGCGCTGAAAATAGAAACAAAGTTATCATCTTGACAACACAATAATATAATAGAATGTCTTAAATTAATTTTCAGAAGCATCTTCAAAAATTACTTTGAAACTTGGCAAATAGGATTGGACAAGCCTTGTAATTTATATGTAATTTAACTTATTCAGCAATGGTAACAAATTACGCTTTGCAACAAGTATGTTAAATGATCAACGTTTGGATATGAAAGCATACCTGTAGCATGGTTCTAACCATGGAGTCGGGAGCTCTCTCACTAATGTTGCCAACAAACACGGTTGTTACTGGAGGCTTCTCTTCCTTTTTGGATTCCTGTAAATACATCATCAGTTTGAATATTAACCAATTTAAATTATCTCAAATAACCTGTATGACAGATGTATGTTAAGTTTATTGGCAGAGGGATGACCCCTTCCTGATATAATGACTCACTGAACTAGGCAAAACATTTTCTAGTCTGAATCTTGTTGTTAGCAGAGATAGAGACAAATAGCATCGCCAACAGCCATATTTTGGAAAGGACACCACTCTAGAAATGTCAACTTAAATGAATTGAATGTTGTTTAACGGCTCATCAACACAGTATAGGTTATTTAGAGCTGCCCCAGATAGAGAAGGATACATAGGAATCCGGGAACCTGCCCTACTCTTATTATCGAATAGATTCCTTTTACGTGTTCGGAGAATAGACCGATACACGTGACCGCCCGGTTTACGTCCCCATCCGACGGACGAGGCTAAGGGAAAGTGTCTTGCCCAAGAACACACTGACAGAACTCAGTGGCTTCACGCAGGATTGAACTCGGGGTCTCCCGTTACAAATCCGTCGCGCTACC
This sequence comes from Cyrtodaria siliqua, assembly GCA_037043455.1. Lineage (NCBI taxonomy): Eukaryota > Metazoa > Mollusca > Bivalvia > Adapedonta > Hiatellidae > Cyrtodaria > Cyrtodaria siliqua. The sequence goes on from JAWPHD010010047.1 coordinate 23,757, forward strand.
GACTGCGCCACGCCATCCCTCAATGGTGTTTAAATAAAACATCCAAAACTTACCTTTTCTGGAATTTCCTGTGGGACAAGCTGTTTCTTGGGTCTAGTTACAATGGCTGTATTGGTCATAATGGGACGCATAACCTGAAAATGTATTAACTTATAAATAAGCATGGAGAACTGACTTATAGAGAATGGGATAAAACAAAATAAGATTACATCGGCTTAACTGATTTGTAGACAGTATAATATATTAATAATTATTAATAGCAATGTCAGAGTTGCAATGTCAGAGTTCTGGAAATATTTAGAAAATCCACTTGCCCAGGGCTTCAAAAGTCACTTGCCCTGCCCATAATGTCACTTGCCCCACATTTAAGAACACTTAATTGCCCTAAAAATTGGCTCTGTACCGTTATTCGTCTTAAACGGGACGGACAGCCACAGAATTTGGACCATTATACTTCTTTGGAAAAGAAAGGGAGAATGTATTTTATTGTATTAGTTAATACAATCTATTTATTCATATAAAAAAATCGGTGGCATTTTCTTCTTTGTATCTTTTACATATTTGTATTACTTAAATGATGATTTAAAAACTCATTTTATTCCCATCTCCCAACCCACCAATCAACACACACACACACTACCCTATTGTTTTTGATGACCATCCAAAAAAACTGCTTGGCTGCTAGTGTATGTAACTTTTAATGTCACAGAGTGTACAATTAACTAGTTGACAGAAAAAAGAAGAAGCTATTGTCTTCATTTAAATGTGTGACAAGCAAAGAAACAAGACAAAAACGTTATTAAAAATATATCTGTAACGTTCCTACGCCTTTGTATTTTAACTGAAGGGAATTAGATGAAAGGCATAAATAGGGTTTCCCTAGGAATTGTTAAAGAAGTAGTAGCAGTAAGCTTATAAAGTTATTTATCAAAAGCGAAAGTTCAGAACTTGAAAAAAAGGTTCTGTGAAATCGCAAAAATCCATAACATCCGCATGTTTACAACTTATTCGCGTAGTATCCATTTCCATATATGTTTAATTACAGACTATATCAATGAAATACACCAAATACCTCATAAAATCGCATTAAACGAGTGCTTTGAGTAAAAGAAAATGTATTTACGTTACAAAGAAATCTTCGGCTAGATGATCTAAACAAAAACATAACGTCACGAGGGTCTGTCAATCATTATTTTGACACATTAAGAGTTTACTGTATTTGATTGATGGAAGTCCAAATGACATTCAGAGATTATTTGGAAACGATTTCTGCTAGTAGCTATGGTTATGGTTGGAAGGTCACGGACATGATTGCCACGATGGACACATGTTTGATGGTCGTGTCAGGATAAATTTCGATACGGTGTTGTTTTCAAACGTCGTGAAATGCGCGTGTGGGTTAATTAGTTGTTTATTGAAATAATGACACAATTAATGTTAACGAGAATGTTGATTGTACCGAAAGTTGTTTGATCTTATTAACAATCAGGAAAAACAGTGGCCAGTTTTATTCAGTTATCAAATTCTGATATGGCTAGTTTGCCACTCGATTTGGTCTGGAATGGAAACGTCCAGTCGGGCAACCAGATTTGGGAAGGTGACTTGCCCGCACCCAAAATTCACTTGCCCGGGGCGTCGGGCTACCATATTTCCTGAACCCTGAATGTAACAAAACATATATTTAATAATAAGAAGAGCTAAAACAAAAGAAGCTTGAATAGTTCTGGTTAAGTAAACTAATGAAACTGAAAGACGATAAAAATGACCACACTTACAGTTGTTGGTGGCATCATTCCCATACCCATTGGCATCATTCCTGAAATTGTGAGATATAGAACATGAAAAATCAGACCTTATTACAGTGTTATATCTACAATTGGCTACATCCGAGTCATTTGACACACCCAGGCAAAAAATAATGCGTCAAAATCCAAACGTGTGCGTCACATTGAAACTGGTGATTAATTCTCAATATTTTTAAACAAAATATTATGTTCATTTTTTATTGTTTTAATTACACGAAATAGCTTTCAACGTATTTTATGTAGCCTATTGAAGAAAAAACACTGGATTAGCTAAGTCTTATTTTATTTTCATACAAAAAAACTAACGAGTTTTTCAGTTTAGCCTCTGTGCACACATGGCAAAACATAAATCCTTCAAATTCCTCGCATTCTTTTTCAAAACGTAGCCAGCTGTACGTTCTCAACCATTGCGGGACACAATTACGTTTTATCCTGCGGGTTACCGTTACCTCGTCCTTTGCTGATTGGGACTCGACATTATTGTTGTTGTCATCAGTGAAGGTTGGAGGCAAACGCGGTCCAAACTGTAATTGTGTTTGCTTTTGCTTTTTTGACATTTTGCGTAGAACGCTGACAACATCTCGGAACAACTCATTTGATTGGACATTGCATACAATTCAGCCAATGAAAATTGTTGTTTCTTGTGCGACAAGTGCGCGTAAATTACACTTATATCGTGAAAATCGCTTATGACTACGTTTATTTTACGGATCCTTTTTCGGCTGCGTCATTGTACGTTCGGCAACACTATTTGTGCGTCAAATTGGAAAATACTGCGTATTTGACGCATGACTAGATAAAACACTGTTTAATATTATATACAAGAGGTCAATGACCTTGAAGCTCTACTGATAGATTTTGATAGCTAGGTGATCAGCATTCCTGTGAAGTTTCATAAAAAATGTCAAGTAGTTTCAGAGGAGTAGTCGCTACAAGTTGAAGTTTTTACTATATAACTCTAGGTAAACAAAGATGGCCACTGCAAGCCATGTTTAATGTCGAATCAAAATAATTTTCAACAAGGATCAACATCTTGTCATGCTGATCATTTCAGAAAAAGTCCCATATCAATATCACTTACAGTTTTCAAGAAGTAGTCGCTACAAACTTTTTTTTAAAAAAATCTATTTTTAGCCATAGCGACCATCTGAAATTTCCGGCTGACCTAAAAAAAATCTCGGATCAATTAGACATCAAGAGCAACATTCCTGTGAAGTTTCATAAAAATGTGTCAAGTAGTTTCAGAGGAGTAGTCGCTACAAGTTTTTATTATATAAATCTATGTAAACAAAGATTGTCGCTAGTGGCCATGTTTAAAGTTACATCGAAATAAATTTCGACAAGGATCAACATCATGTCATGCTGATCATTTTAGAAAATGTCCCATATCAATATCACTTATAGTTTTTAAGAAGTAGTCGCTACAAATTTATTTATTTTAAATCTATTTTTAGCCGTGGCGGCCATTTTGATTTTCCGGCCAGACTGAAATTTTGCTAGGATCAACTAGACATCAAGAGCAACATTCCTGTAAAGTTTCATGAACATCCGTCTAGTATTTTCAGATGTATTTTCAACTCTATGTAAACAAAGATGGCCACTGGCAGCCATGTTTAACGTCGAATCAAAACGATTTTTGACAACGACTAACATCATGTCATGCTGATCATTTTAGAAAAAGTCCCATATCACTTATAGTTTTCAAGAAGTAGTCGCTACAAACTTGTATTTTAACAAGAGGCCCAAGAGGGCCTGTGGACGCTCTACTGGCTAAAGATAAAGTTTATGAATAAGGGGCCATAAGTATTTCAAAAATCATTTAACCAGAACATGGCAATGACAGGTGCAACTAGGCTTAGTACTGATCATTCTCGCCAAGATTTGCTGAAATCTGGCAAAGAGTTCAGAAGAGACTAATCTGGACAAAGTTTGTGTATTAAAACATTTAAAGGGTCACAACTCTGCCAAAAATCATTCAACCGAAATATGGCGATGATATGCACAACTAGGCTTGATACTGATCATCCTTGTCAAGTTTCGTCTATTTCCAGCCAGGGGTTCAGGAGAACTAGCCCGGAAAAAAATTGTGGTATCAAAATCCTTTAAAGGGCCATAACTCTGCCAAATATCTGTAAACCGGAACGTGACAATGACATGCACAACTAGGCTTGGTGCTGATCATCCCTGCAAAGTTTCATTGAAATCTGGCAAGGGGTTCAAGAGAAGTAGATCAGACAAAGTTTGTGTATTAAAACCTTTAGAGGGCCATAATTCTGCCAAAAAAATCATTTAACCGGAATACGCCAATGATTTGCACAACTAGACATGGAATTGATCATCCCTAAAAAGCTTCGTTTAAATCCGGCCAGAGGTTCAGGAGAACTAGTCAGAACAAAGTTTGTGTATTAAAACCTTTAAAGAGCCCTAACTCCGCCAAAAATCATTCAACCGGAACACGGCGATGATGTGCACAACTAGATATAGAATCGATCATCCCTAAGAGTTTTGTTTAATCCGGCCAGGGGTTCAGGAGAACTAGTCAAGAACAAAGTTTGTGTATTAAAACCTTTAAAGGGCTATAATTCTGCCAAAATCATTCAACTGGAACACGGTGACTATGTACAACAAGGCTTGGGACTGATCATCTCTGCAAAGTTTCAATGAAATCCGGCCAAATGAAGGCCCTTTCGTGTAAATGAGGCCAAGATATAGCATATTTCAGATAAACAAGGGCCATGACTCCGATGTAAATGGTCCAATCTGGATGGTTTTCGAACTCGTCCAAGCTTTCATTGATATTAACAATCTGGTAAAGTTTCTCAAAGATCGGATGAAAGATGAAGGCCCTATCGTATTAACGAGGCAAAATATAGGATTTTTAACTAAATCAAGGGCCGTAACTCCACTGCTACTGGTCCAATCTGGCTGGTTTCCGAACTTGACCGAGCTTTCATTGATATGAACAATCTCGTAAAGTTTCATAAAGATCGCATGAAAAATAAAGGCCCTATCATCTTAACGAGGCAAAATATAGCATTTTTAACTAAATCAAGGGCCATAACGCCGCTGTTACTGGTCCGATCTGGCTGGTCTTCGAAATTGTCCGCGCTTTTATTGATATAAACAATCTGGTAAAGTTTGGTAAAGATCGAATGAAAGATAAAGGCCCTATCGTCTTTAACGAGTCAAAATATAGCATTTTTAACTAAATCAAGGGCCATAACTCCACTGTTAATGGTCCGATCTAGCTGGTCGTCAAAGTTTTCCGAGCTTTCATTTATATAAACAATCTGGTAAAGGTTGGTAAAGATTGGATGGAAGATGAAGGCCCTATTGTCTTAATGAGGAAAAATATAGCATTTTTAACTAAATCAAGGGCAATAACTCCGCTGTTAATGGTCCGATCTAGCTGGTTTTCGAACTTGTCCGAGCTTTTATTGATATTAACAATCTGTGCAAGTTTGGTAAAGATCAAATAATAAATGAAGGTGCTAGAGTGTTCACAAGGCTTAATATGACATTTTTCAGCAAAACAAGGGCCATTACTCCGGTGAAATTATTTCGATCTTGCCGGTTTTCAAACTTGTCCGAGCTTTCATTGATATAAAGACACTTGCAAAGTTAAGTAAAGGTCTAAGTAATATTTAAGGCCCTCGAGTTTTCACAAGGCAGAAAATAGCTTTTTTCAGAAAAAACAAGGGCCATAATTCCGGTGCTACTGATCCGATTTAGCTGATTTTCGAACTTATTTGAGCTTTCATTGATATTAACAATCTGTGCAAGTTTGGTAAAGATCAAAAAATAAATGAATGTGCTAGAGTGTTCACAAGGCAGAAAATGGCATTTTTCAGAAAAAACAAGGGCCATAACTCTGGTGTTACAAACCCAATTTAGCTGATTTTCGATCTTGCCCAAGCTATTATTGGTATTAACAATCTATGCAAGTTTTGTAACGATCAAATAATAAATGAAGGTGTTAGAGCGTTCACAAGGCAGAAAATAGCAATTTTCAGAAAAAACAAGGGCCATAACTCCGGTGTTACTGATCCGATTTGGCTGGTTTTCGAACTTGTCCGAGCTGTCATTGATATTGACAATCTGTGCAAGTTTGGTAAGGATCAAATAATAAATGAAGGTGCTAGAGTGTTCACAAGGCTTAATATGGCATTTTTCAGTAAAACATGGGCCATAACTCTGGTGAAATTTATCCGATCCGGCTGGTTTTCGAACTTGTCCGAGCTTTCATTGATATAAAGACACTGGCAAAGTTTCGTAAAGATTCAATTAATAATGAAGGCCCTAGAGTGTTCACAAGGCAAAAGTTAACGACGGACGACAGACGGCCAGTAGAGCTAAAAATATATTTTTAGCTTTGGCGGCCATCTTGGATTTTACATCAACATGATTCATGAATATCCATCCAGTAGTTTCAGGAGTAGTCGCTACAAATAAAACTTTACGGACATACGGATGACGCACCAGGGCATAAGCTCTCTGATCAGAAGAGCTAAAAACAACATATATTTTTTGTTTATTAATTAAACTGACGCCATTATAGTCAACATTGATGGAATCGTGTACATAAGTCATTACAAAAATCTCCCAGGCCTCTACATTAACTTTTGGATCCACTTGTCCTGTGACAGGACAAGTGACTTCAGAAACCCACTTGTCCTGACCTATAATGAACTTGTCCGAATATGAAATCTCAATTTTTTACTGTAAAGGCATTAAAACATGTAAAATAAAGCAGTTTGGAACCAGAAAAGAATCTTTTATTGAAACATTTCGACATTATATTCAGAGATTGCGATCCGATGAAGCGTGAAACATGTACACAATCCGCAAAGTGGTCGTATGTGATTGTCGCAAAATATTCAAGCGATTTTTATTTCGTAAAATTTATGATTAGCGTATAATTAAACAACTTGCTTTTGTTGTATTTTATTAACAATATTTTCACAACATAAGGAATGCTTTTTGTCAAAATCGGGAGAATAAAACGTCGAATACAGGGATCCCAAGCAACGTGTTGCGACAAGCAACTTTGCGACAAGCAACTATCTATATAGACACTATCTATATATATCGGCAGGGAAAATCCTGCCGCGCATGCGCAAAACTGTCGAGTTTACAATCACTTCCTATTAGACAACACTCGCTACGGTGAGGTTTGAATTTTGTCATTTGGTGTGGGTTTTCAGCGTATTTTGTGGGTTTTCATTTTGATTTTGTTTTATAAAAAAAATTCTACTTGCCCGATCGGACAATCAGGTTTCAAAAATCAACTTGTCCGGACCCAAGTCTGGGCTGCCAAAACCTATCGGACAATGCCTAATGTCGAGCCCTGTCTCCCAAATCGATGTATTTTATTTTTAACGCTTGTTCTCAAGAAAAATACAAGGGGGAAAAAACACACTTACCCATTGGTGTGAATGTATAGCCAGTTTGCATCATTCCCGGTATCTGGGACATACCCATTGGAGGACGTGGTGGAAATGACATGGTTTTGCAGTTGAGTATAATCTGGAAAAAAAGAAATGTTAAAAATCAAGCGGGTGATTGCATACGCGATTTCAAAAAATTAAATTACAAATAATCGTTATATTAAATATCTGTATCTGTAGAATACGTTGAAGTAACCAATACTGGCTTATAATCTTATGACCGTCTAATTATGAAAAAGAAAGTAGCGGAAATCGTTTTTGCCTCTTCCGGTAAATTGATCATGAATGAGCAAAATATTTATACGTGATTTGCTCCTGTAGTGTTTTTGATAATGAACTTATATACCTAAATATTATATATGACATTAATAATAAATGGTAACACAAAGAAGTCAATTCCTTTTCAATCTTTGTCTTTTAATATCAAAAGTTTTTAGTTTTCTCCACCCACCTTTGGCAAGTGTTCCGAATACCGTTTCTTCTTTAACCATACACTTTATAATGCTGCAACGTTTTACAATGGTAACATTAAATGCATTTTTACTACCTGTTTGCCAATATTATTGTATCATCATTGATTTATAAATTATAAATAATTATTACAAACGACAAATTTATATTACAAAATGGCGTGGTATTCTTAAATCTCAAAACGAGACTCTAGGTTGGGTATAACACAATTAAATAATATCACGATTAAACAAATCATTGTCGTCACAAACGTCACAATATCACACCACGACTCAGGATTAGAACGGTTTCATCAAATTGTGGGCCGCCATATCACTATTTATGCAGGGTTGGATTTGTCGCCGTTTTTTTAATGCAGGAGTTACATTTGCACTTTTCCATATAGAGGGTAATTCTCCAGTTTTAACTGATTTCTGGAAAATTATCATAGGATACAGGGAGTACGTTATATAACGTACTCCCTGTAGGATAGGAGAAATCTCTTTACTATTAAAGCGTTTTAGAATAAAGGGTTTCAGCTGGGCCTGCAGGTTTATGTTGATTTAAATTTGATAACAATTTTTTTAATTCCCTTAGTGGATATTTCTGTCAGGCATTTTACTGTGTGCCTACCGGGTTTAAACTCACAGCGTCATTTTTTGCCACTGACCGTTCCGAAGCGGTAGCCCTATTGTCAACCCTTTTGTTCATCTTTAAAGTTGTTCTTTGTTTTCGTGTGTGTTTGTGGTGGACTGTCGTCTTTGAATACTACTTTTCCTTTCGATTTTTATATCCATATTAACATTCCTCTGGGTCTTCGTGGTCTTCATCTTCCAAGTTCTGGAGTTTCATTTTGCTTAAGGACTTTAGGGATAGTGGTGACTTTGGGCTAAATACTGATTGAAATTGTTCGTTCAGTATTGTCGCTTTCTTTACGTCATCTTGGCGGCAGATGTTGTCCTTTTTGAGATGAGTCTTGTTTTTGTTTTGGGTGTTTTAGTAAGGTGTACACTTTTTTTAGTGTTTGGTTTGTTAATGTATTGTCTGTTGTTACTGTCTTGATTGACATTCAGCATGTGTTCAAGAAAGTTTTGGTATGCAAGTTGTGTTCTTTTGCGTGCTATGTTTGATGTTTTGTAGTGTTCCTTATTTTTGACCTGCGTTGATTTTTGTATAGCATATCACGTTTTCTGTAAAGGCGTTTAGTTCATGTGTGATCCAGGGCATTTTGTCCCTTATTAATTGTTTGTGTCATTTTGGTTGGCACACATTTCTGGCATCCTGCATCTAGTGTGTTTGTGAAGTCATTATGGACAGAGATCCTCAGTGTTGAGTGTGTCGTATTTTTTTAGGAGTTTAACATATCCTGATGATAATCAAGTATGATGGATTTCATCCATCCCAGTCTGAGCAGTGTTTTTTGTTTGGCAGAGAAATTGACATATTATTGGACGATGGCGTGGTCACTTAAGCTTGGTATGGTTGTGGTTTTGTTCATGAGTGTAAGATGATATCAAAAAGTTTTTGTCTCTTATGGGTGTTTTGACCATTTGTTAAAGTTGTCGTTTAATGTGTAGATGAAATTCCTATAGTAAGGTGGGTGTTTACAGTCGTCAGTATACTTTTTGTATATGGGCTTCAAACTGTGTAGGTGAACCATACAAGTAGATGGATCAACATCCGATGGATTGTTTGCCTAATAATGTTGGGTCTTTTGTTCTGATGTTCTTCTTTATGAACCCAATTATCTGTTTGCTGAAGCACTTATCCTTTGTACATGGCTGTCCCTTGAAATGTTGTTACTAATGTCAACACTCAAGTACCTAGAGAATGGTATAAGGGTTTGACTGCAGTGTATACTAGGTAGGCACTGCATGGTGATTTAAAATGTGTGCCATATATGACAAAGCACTTACTATCTGGGTTAAATCCCATGTCCCATTCTACTTCCCAGGACTGTAGCATGTTTCGGTCATCCTGGAGCAGTTGTGCATCGTGGAGTGTAAGTGCATGGCTGTGTCATCAGCAAAGAGCCTTAGCTTGGACCCTGTTTGTTCTGGGAAACCATTTATATAGGCTGGAAAGAGTATGGGTCCCAGGACTCAACTTTGTGTAAGTGTCGGAGTGTTCGTTTTCCAGGGCTATGGATTGGGTTCTGTCTGAGGGGAAATCTTCGATACACTGTAGCACCTGGCCCCGTATTCCGTACTGATGGAGCTTCAAAACGAGTTTCTGGTGACTTACCTTACCAAAGGCTTTACTGAAGTCGAGTAGAATAAGGTCATCCGGCGTCCTTCTGAGCAATTACGGCCAAGTCTTCAATAAACGTTCTTTTGGCCCTGAACTAACCAATTTTTGAGGTCATATAGGATGCCATTCTTGTTTAAATGGGATACACGATTTGATGTGGCAATATTAATGTGTTCAGACATCTTACATAATATGTAGTTTAAAGAAATGGGGTCTATGGTCAGAAGCAATGTATTTATCATATTTTTGAATTGTGTAGACACATTTGCACTGTTCCAATCCTTGTGAACCCTACTGTGACTGTGGTTAACGATATATGGAATATAACTAATATTTAACGGGACACACGGCAATCTTGAAGTGTTTGAAATGGGTTTCTCGATTTATATATCCAGTATTATGGTTACTTTTAACCTGGTTACATTTAAATAAATAAAATTTTAAGTATTCACTTTTTCATCTTATTCTTCTACAATTTTTAATATATTATTGGTGCAATAATATCAAAATTGAATAATATGCAAATACAATTTTTAAATTTTAATTATTACTATTCTTATAATTAATATTAATGATTGAACAAATATAAGTATTCCAGAAAAACTAGCAGGACGCCGCGAGTTTTAAAATATAAAGATTGACGCACGTGTCCAGCATTATATCTCGAGCATAGGCCGATAGTACAGTAAAACTCGCATACAGAAGAATATGTTTGTTTACAAAATGTCGTTCTATACACCTTGCTATAAATTCCAAATCTGTCGGTGATAGCACGGCTGAAATATACAGGCAATTTTTACAAGGTTCTTCAGGTTTATAAAAATTATATCATAAGCAGGAAAATAGGAAAACTATTAGAGCTATGGTACAATGGCGCACATATGGTACAATGGCTATGCACGGTGCTATTGTCTCAGCAAGATGTTGCGGTTCCCCAAACAATAGACCAATACCAATGTGATTAGAACTTAGGTTACCTTTCTTAGTATTATAACTGTTTTCAGAGACGCCATTAAAACAGTAAAGTACAGGTGCATAGCTCCGCCGAAATGAATTTGTGTTATTGGTCATTGGTCATGGGTAACAACACTCCTCGGTGTAAGATGAATACGTGTATGAAGTTTCATTAACCTACAGTTATGTCAAATAATTTTTAAGTGATGGCCAGTTATGAGCTTGGTTAGGTTGCAGGTTAAAGTTTTATGAAAAGGGGCATAACTCTGCCAAAATGAAAGTCAGAGTTATTGGACATGTGTGACGACATTCCTTGAGGTAAGATGAAGATGTATATGATGTGTTATGAGCTACTTTTCAAGTTATAGCCAAAGCTAGGTTGCAGGTTCAGTCTGACGAACGACGGAGGCTGCCTAAATGTTACGCTCCCTAGCCAGCGGACGTATAAAAACATCAATTTATTACCAATGCAAGGAGAGTACCTACGTGTCTGCCATGCTACGCAGGCGACAAAACACATTCTCAAGTTCTGAAAAGCGTGTCTACTACAAACGTATTGACAGAACACATGCAATTGCACCCTGTTTAGCAACGGTTAAACTAAAATTTCGGCCCAGTGTCTTTAAAGGGAATACTCACAGCCAAACAATCTTTATTATTGAGGTCTATTGAGAGTTCTGAGAAACTGGGAAAAAGGTGTAAGAATTGTTCACAATCTGGCAATGAACAAAAACGATATGACCATTTGTGGGAGACGTCATTTTGAGAAATATGACGTCATAGTTATAAATTACCATATAATTATGGCATATTGGTAAATATCATTTACAGCAAAGAAAATCACTGCAAATAAATGCAAAATCCTTTACTGGCCATATATTACATTAATATAACACGTTCATTGGCGTAACAAGAAAGGATTTTTTTTTACCGAGGCACACCCATGTTAGTGGGGTCCGGGGGCATGCCCCTACGGAAATTTTTATTTTCAAAGATGCGATTTGGTGCATTTGGCGTGCATCTGAGAGGTATATTGTTCCTGAAATTTTAGGGAGAATTGATGATATAGTTTTCATATTTTGCTGTTTATATGTCAATACAAAGATATATACTTCTATGTTTTACAACATTACTGGTAGTTATATTCATGACGAAACAAGCATGCTATATACACGACACAGTTATTCCATGGGTATTTTGGGAACAGTCAAAACTTTCGGGGACGATATTAGAACTGACATTGTAATAGATTTATTTGAATCTATTTCATATTTTATTTTATTTTCTTTCTTTATTTTTTCATTGGTCACTTTTCACATTTTTACCGAGGCACTTGCCTCGAGTGCCTGTATGCCACCTACGTTAGTATACATATTTTTCATACCTTTGATGTGATTTTTTCACAAATAAATCAGTTAATTAACATATTTATAAATATTCCATATATGGTAATTGTGATGTCATAGCTCTCAAAATGGAAGCTTCCATATCCGTTTCAAAAGAATCTTCAAATGATCATATCTTCTTTGTTTATCATCCGATTTTGAAAATTCTTTCACCCTTTCACCAAGTTTTTCAGAACTCTTAATAATAACGATTGTTTGTATAGTCTGTACGGACACATATCGCTACATTTCCTTTAACATTACCATGTTATTCAAGAACTCATATCATCACCGACTTCTGTGATTTACAAATTTCGTAAAAGCATTGGTCATCACTGTCGTACAAACTTTATTAAACTTGTTAAAAAGTCGCAGAAGAGGTAATGATGCTGTTGCAGGGATTGTGGACCCTCTGTTGACGTCTGCCGAACTCCTGAAAGGGATGGTCACTTTAATATTCGTCTAATCTTGCAAGCATGATCCTCTTTGTGTTTTACTTATAATGCCTAGTTTGTCTGAAGGCAAGAGTGAGGTTTGGTGCATCCTAGAAACTGGTTTAAACCCAGCGGTATTTTTGCCACTCACGTTCCAAGGCAGTAGCCCTATTGTCAATTCTGTCTATCATTGTGCATGCTGTTTGTTTTGTATGCGTGTTTTGGGTACACTGTGTTCTGTGAATTCTTCATGTCATGTTCGACTTTTACTACTGTTATCTAGGAACATCCTGTGATCCGTACGCCTCTTGAACTACTGATAGTGTTCATGAACATTGCATCGGACTTTTTGTTGGATGTTAATGTTCCTACTAAGGTTACACAATATGAGTACATGATTTACATCGTCCAAAGCTGAACATAGGAGCTGGTGATGAGCCCATGTATGCCTTTCCAAATAACAGCCGAATGCAACCCAAATGAGCAGTGTTGGTCAGCATTGAAGTGCGTTTCTTCCGTGGAACCATACATCATTAAAATGGGACCTTCCCACAGCCGAATGCAACCCAAATGAGCAGTGTTGGTCAGCATTGAAGTGCGTTTCTTCCGTGGAACCATACATCATTAAAATGGGACCTTCCCACAGCCGAATGCAACCCAAATGAGCGCAGTGTTGGTCAGCATTGAAGTGCGTTTCTTCCATGGAACCATAAATCATTAAAATGGGACCATCCCCTACATGATCAGAATGGTACTTAACTGTGCCCTACCACAATATGTTCTGCTCGGACACACAAGATGCTTTGATGCATATAGCGTTGGCTATGTCAGTCCGTCCAGAAAAGTGTGTGTGACTACTCCTCCCACAGTTTTCAACCGATTGTTTCGAAACTTAACAGGATCCTTACCTATGATGTCAAGATGTGCATATCGATTCTGCGTCAAAATCAATATTGTATTACCGGAGTTACGGCCCTTTTTTTCTTCAAATTTTACGTTTTGCATGGATAGTTTTCAGTAGGGTCATCCTGGCCCCATGGAAACAGTTTTTTTCCAAAAACAGATCCTCAATAGTGCAGTCTATTGGAAAACTCTTAGCCAATACCAGTTAGTGTAAATGAAGATGGGCACTGTCTGCCATTATGGAACAGAAGGAATGTCATTTAGTTGTTGACCATGCCTAACGCTTTGATAAAGGTCCCATATCAGGATCTACACTAATAGTGATCATATCTTTTACATTTAAGACTAATGGACTTTGAAGGAATTTGATTATTTTTCAGCTGGACATGGACAGTACAGGAATGTTTGTGTAAATGACATTCTGTACAATCGCCCTACAGAAGTAATTGTCATGGAAGGATGACCAGCCATGACATATGCTCTGCTGATATGTTTACAGATAAACAATGGTTACTTTATCACACAATGGAAGCTCTCTTGGTCATAAAAATATATGTATAAACATTAAAATCGCAAACATGTGACGTTTTAAAACCATTTATTTGATATAACATTTGTAAAACAACATACAACATACAAATTTCATAAAATTTCCTATTAAAATGCATGTTATAAAATATAATATTTCTTTATTACAATATATATAAATCTAATTAATCATGTACCTGAATCATATAACCAATGTATTACATGTACTATAATGTGTTACCCTATATGTACATTTAGCAATGAAATAAACAAATGAATTACATCTAAATAATTATGTGTCATTTTTGTGTTTCATTATTTTATGAATTTGTGTTGATTAAAGCCTGAAAGTAAATGGACTGGAGGCTATTTGGATATCAATTTATTCATTTTATTTGCAATCAGTTATAACTTAATATATAGGTACTTAGATCACCAAAAAACTTCTTAAAGTCTATAGCCGCATATGTATCAACACTTGTGATTATACAGTTGTCAATACATTTTCATTACAATAATTAAACTAGACGGAACACAAGCCCTACATTGAGTCCACATACACTGTTTATATTAAACTGAAGTCATTATTACTACAAAAATATGTGAGTAAGATTTATAGGGGGCGAGGCAATAGCCTCTCTAGTGTAGAGTATCGTTGTGTGTTTAAGGGTCTGATTATAATGAGATTGATCCAACCCCTTCTCCAAGAAGCGAACACAGGGTTGACTGGGGAATGATATAAAACCGTAATTTCGGCTTTAAAAGTTTGCATATTGTAAAATTAAAACATTAAATAGATAATTTAAACAGGTAATCTAGTCTTCAGTAGGTTTAGAAACAGTGCATAACTGTTGATGGCAGGATAGCGATTTTACGAGGTAATCAGGGTAAAACCATCTACGAATACTTCATTTCAAAGTTGTATAAATACTGTAAAGGAGAACCTTCGGAAGGAACAAACACAAACAAGTGAGAAAGTAGCAGACTCGGGTTTATTGCGACTGTTCATGAGAGGTAATATAAGATACAACACCTCTCACGCCCCTGGCACCAGCTACTTTTCTATTTTTTAACCCATAGTGATTGTGCTTGATGATCCCAAAGGTATCTTAAGACACAATGTACATACCTTGTACACATGCACATGAATGACAGTAACGATGGGAAGAAATCAGAGAACCCAGGGGCAAACGCATGTGTTCAAGTCAACGACCACGTAACCAGCTTGCTCACATCGCCGAATCTGAGATTCAAGCTGGGTTGCATGGAATGGTCAGCAGTGTTGTACAAACCTTCAACAGCCTAGGTGAAATCAGGTTGGAATGGGAAATTGTGCTGAGCAAAAAATGACAATAATGGAGATGAAGGTGATTAACAGAAATGAATATCATGTTCTCGATCACCATCATAATCAGAGTGATACCTGTTATTTTATTTAACCGACAGAAAATGACAGCATAGATGATGTATACTGAGGGAAAAATGTTTAGCAAGTTTTTTAGATGAAATAATACTGTATACAAGATATACTGACATTTTGGACTTTACGGGCTTGACCTCTAGTTCATTCATTTACGTCATTAAGATGTTCGACTGTTATTGGTGTGTTTAATAAAATACTGTGTCTATGGCAGTAGTTCTTGATTTTACAACCAAAAATGTATTAATTCCAGGGTGCAACAAAAATTTGCTAAAGTTATTTCCCTCAGTATATTATTGATAAAAATGTAATATGTCGATATTAATACTGTTTTACAACTATCATATACCTGGGTATAAAAATAAAACTGTATATAATAGTTTAAACATTTCGGAAGCAGGTTTATTTGGAATATTTAAATATATATCACAGATTGTTTATTGAATAGTTTTATACATAGTACACCCCACTTCATCCATTAGGACACCAAATTCTAGCAAACCTCGGTAAAATACTAGACAATAAATGTCTCCTAGCACAATCACACAATGTCCACATGAAGGACCTCACTGGTGTACAAAACAATTATAGTATAATGATATGCAAACCTTAAACAAACAAAATCAGCTTTAATTTCTTAAGAAATTATATTAAAGAAAAATATATTAAAAATTCCCTATTTTGGTTATTACATACATGATTGACCAAAAAACTTGAGATCTTGCAACAACAAACCACATACCAGTCAAGTCTTGTTCACAAATAAAAGGCACTCTGCTATTTAATATTTTCTTATGAAACCTGTCAGATTAAATTTACGTATTTATATTTGATTTTGTTAAAGTTTCATAAAAATATTCGCAGTACTGGCACTTCTCATTCTACATCATTTTTGAGGTTTAAACATTTAAATGGTGGAAAATGAATAAGTAATTACCAGATTGTTTTCACAATTGATAAGTTAAAACAGATATGTGTCACTAGTGACCAGTGTTTTTTGTTTTTTAAGAGTAATTTGGGGCTGAATTTCGGCCCCATTCCCTTCCTCAAAAAGTATCTTTCCCCACCCTTTTTTTTCTTTTTTTTTACTTTTAAATGTTGCTTTTTAGTTGAACATCCATAACATGTCCATCAAACATGTTCTTGATGTGAATTTATTATTAAATGAACGACTGAGACTTAATACATATAAAAAATACTATCTTTCTTCTTTATTTTAACACTGTCAAAATTCCCCCTTTTTCAAATTCACGTCAAGTTTTCCCCCCTGTAAACTTCCTACATAAGTAAAAAAACACTGGTGACAGAAAGGCCTTTAACTCAAGAACAGTACTCAAAAGACATGAATTACCCTTAGTATCCCTGACTAGTTATTCTAAGGCACATATTAATGTATGTAACAATGATCTAGATGCCTTCGTGTGTCCTCAGGTAATCAAACACGTGGTCATACACTAGGAACATTATAGCACCACCTGTAACGACATAAAACATGTAACAATGAGCCAGTATAAACAGAAATGTTACCCTCCATGGCTCTTGTTAGTGACATCATTATTGGGCAAGAAATGAGGAAGGAATTGCAAACACAAGATTTTGTATGCACATTTTGTTAAGTCAACAAATGGAACATTTCCTCATTATATAACCTCTAAATTTCATGGTATAAACATGTTTTAATATATAAAAGGGCCATAATTCTGTTAAAATAAAGGCATTAGTTATAGAATCTGGCTCTATGATGATGTCCAATGATGCCGAATACATGTGTAAAGTTTCAATGCATAAATGTGAAGTAGTTTCCGAGATACAAGTTTACATACAAAACTTTAAACAATTTTACCAAGAATAAAAAGGGCCATAATTTTGTTGAAATAAAAGCATTAGTTATAGAACCTGGCTATATGATGTCTAATGATGTTGAATATATACATGTGTGAAGTTTCAATCCAAGCTTACAAACAAAACTTGAACCAAATTTTCTCAGTATAAAAAGGCTAACAAAACTTGAACCAAATTTTCTCAGTATAAAAAGGCTATAATTATGTTAAAATAAAACTATGAGTTATAGAACCTGGCTCTATGATGTTAAAACTTTAAACGGACATAGACACAGACGCAGATCAAGTGTCTGACTACAATAACTTTTTTCTCTTCATTATTTGACATTTTCTGAAAGCAGACATAAACGCAAAACTTCCAAGCGTGTGACCTTGTGGTCGCAGGTGATCAGAAATATGACGGAATGTTTTTGTATAACCTTAACAAATAAAATATGAAAGTAATACATGAAAGCATTTTAGAATACAAGCAAAACGGACAAGGCCAAAACACTATAGCCCCCACCAGTTTTTGGCTGGGGCAGAACAATAAATGCTTACAATACTGATGCCGATTATGCTGCATGATTCAATGGCAAATTATTTGTTTCCAGTCAATATATCTGGCATGAAATACTCACCCGGACCTAATCTCAGCACCTTTGGTAACAATCCCTTGTACAAGGCAAAAAATCTGAAATTAGGTAAATGCTTGATAGTAAAATAATGCCTTAACATATATAAAGGACAAAAGTTCTTGATTTTAGTGACACTTTGAAAGTTAATACTAACTTCAAAGTACAAACTTTTCTGGAAACAAACTCCTTGAACACTATTTTGGTTTTCGTTTGCAAAGCATGAACATCACTGAATATGTTTTAGTTCTGATGACTATATATCACATTTCTTGCAAGGAGACTTCAGAGGGATGGAAAAGTGATAATTCATATAGGGAAATATTTCCTACTAGTCAGATGTTTTAAAACTTCTTTTTGCTTTGTTTTTCTTCAACTGTTTTAGTACTAAACTAGAGCTGTCGTCTTTCATGGGCGACAAATATACTCCCGCTACCAGTACCCCCGCCCCATTCCCCACCCTACCATTTAGTGTTAAGATTGAGTGGAATAGGATTTTCAAGATCAGGTAATGGGCCTTGACCTTTGACCTACTGACCTGAAAACCAATAGGAGCCACCTTTTCAAAGGACAGTCCACTCATTAAGTTTCATAAAATTTGCTTTAGGTGGAGTGGAGTTACAGAACGGACAAGGATTTTCATGGTTGGGTCCCGGAGACCTTGATCCTTTGACCTACTGACCATAAAATCAATATGAGTCATAATCTCAACACAGGAGTCCACCTATGAAGTTTCATGAGAGATTTACTTCAGGGTGAGGAGTTATGGAGCAGACAAGGTTTTTCATTATCGAGTCCTGGTGACCTTGACCTTTGATCTACTGACCTCAAAATCACTATGAGTCATCCTCTCACCACAGACAGTCTGCCCATGAAGCTTCATCAGATTTGCTTCAAGGGGAGAGGAGTTACCGGTATGGAGTGGACAAGGTTTTTATTATCATGTCCCATTGACCTTTACCTTTGACCTATTGACATTAAAATCATTAGTGTTCATCCTCTCACCACAGGCAGTCCAACCACGAAGTTTTATGAGATTTGCTTCAGGGGGAGAGGAGTTATGGAGCGGTCTAGTTTTTTCATTATCAGGTCCCGGTGACCTTGATCTTTTACCTACCGACCTCAAAATCACTAGGAGTCATCATCTCACCTCAGACAGTCCACCCATGAGGTTTTTTGAGATTTGCTTCAGTGGGAGGAGTTAAGGAGCAACACAAGGTTTTTCATTATCGGGTCTCTGTGACCTTGACCTTTGACCTACTGACCTCAAAATCAATAAAGGCCATCCTCTCAACACAGGCAGTCCACCTATAAAGATTTATGAGATTTGCTTCTGGGGGAGCAGTGTTATGGAACAGACACCTTTTTTCAATATTGGGTCCCAGTGACCGTGACCTCAAAATCAATAGGGTCATACTCTCACACTTCAGGCAGTTCACCTATGAAGGTTCATGAGATTTGCTTCAGGGGTAGAGAAGTTATGGAGCGGCAAGATTTTTCATTATCGGGTCCGGTGTCCTTGACCTTACCTACTGACCTCAAAATCAATAGGGGTCATCCGCTCACCACAGGCAGTTCACCAATGTAGTTTCAAGAGATTTGCTTCAGGTGGAGAGGAGTTATGGAACAGACAAGGTTTTTCATTATCTGATCCCGGTGACCTTGACCATTGACCTACTGATCTCAAAATCAATAGAGTTCATCCTCTTATCACAGGCAGTCCACCCATGAAGTTTTATGAGATTTGCTTCAGGGGGAGAGGAGTTATGGAGCGGACAAGGTTGCGTGTACAGACAGACAAGTTGAAACTAGTATACCCCGATAACTTCATTTAGCGGGGTTGAACCTGTGCTTAAAGCTGCGTGCATAAGCAACATTAGACAATTTAAGAAAATGTTGTAAATTAGCCAATGACGTAACATACCCAGTAGTGTCAATGTCATATCTGCTTCGTGTCAATGTCATGTTTCAGGGCTTGCACTTTGATGCGCAAACAGTGCCAAATAAGCAAGAAATTAAATATGACGCAAGAAAAAAGATATGCGAAAATGACTTGTGCAAAAAAAATCTAAATCGTATTTTCCCTTTTTTCAATGGCTCAAGCATTATCGGTCTAGATAAAGACTGGTACAGCGCTTTTACTATTGGGGAAACTAACAGTGAGTGAAAAATCGATACACAGTCTAGCACGCGTCATACGCGTGACCGGAATAAACAGGAAACGATTAGCAAGTTTTGACAGCTTAGTGGAGCAATTTAACAATCAGCTGGTAGATTGAATTACATCATACGTTTATGATGGACTAATTACTTAAACACTCGATTGATTGATTGATATCTGCGAACAACTTCTGCAAATACCGCTATGTGTAACATGATCGGCAATCCCTAATTAAAGAACTTTACTCCAAACAATACCTGGTGAAGCTAATGCTTCATCTTTACCTTACCATAATGTTTTGAATAATTAGCCGGCTTCTATTACTCCAAGTTCTATCTTGAACTTTAGTTTGTTTTAGGTAGAAAGCATGTTTATAGTAACTCCAAACAATTGATGATTTCAAGTCGAAAACCATGTGAACTTAAAACTTCACGAAACGAGTTTGTGCTATAAAGACAATATCTGGCTCTAATGTTTTCAATTTGGCTCTAAATTTTTTTATTTGGCGAAAGTAGTTAAGCAAAGATACAAGAGGCCCTATTGGGCCTGTGGACGCTCTACTGGCTAATATGGCTCTTATGACATCAATGAAGCAAGAGACTATCGTCTTAAAGAGGCAAAATATAGCCATAACTCCGCCATTGTTGTTGTTGTTGTTCTCTCGAAACCTCCTTGAAAGGAGAACCGTCTGTCGACGTAGTATAATTCCTCCACCCGAATATATATGAATAATGGAACAGTCCAATCCACCACCGAGAATACGCTACGCTAATATTTTCACAGCAGTTTATATTAAGATTGTGTTTAACACCACAATTAATGCATTCATTCAGTGGTTACTGTCCCACTCTATGTGTTTAAAACAATTTTCAAAAGTCTGTATCGGGTTATATGCAAGCTGTATAGCAACCTTCTAACTTGAAACTGAAAGTTTTGTAACAGGGGGGGTGCAATGGATCTCAGGGATGGGAAGTTTGTGTAGTCCAAAAGTAACTGTATCTTCTGCTTGGCACACAGTACATTGAAGTCGGAAAATCCTAATTCTTCAAGTTCATGACTGATATCACATAAAATTTGTTGTCTGAGACTGTGCAAGGCACCACAGTTCAGAATAAAATGTTCCAGTGTTTCGTCTTCTAACCAACACAACCGACATGTAGCGTCAACTTGGTTTTGGTTAAACCTAGCCCTGGAATCCTGAAGAATATAGCCTCCACACAAGAGTTTTAACTGTATAGGAATCCTCAGCATATCTTTGGACGACTTCAGAGGTACTCTCAGTATCCGATGAGGTTTCCCCGGTAGATATTCCGGGTTCAGGTATTGAAGACTTTTGTAATATTGCACTCTAGTTTCGATTTTATCAATCCAATATTTATTTACGGCACGATTTATATATTTTTGCCATCTAAATTTATGCATAGGATCATTCAATAAAGTTTTTGGATCAATGATGTCATATTTCCAAGCAAGTCTTTTTATTTCGATGAACCAGCTTTTGCTGTTTTGAATGTTTAGTGAAAGTTGTCTGATCGCTAATTTCTTTTCCAAAGCATTATCGTTTTGTGCACAAATATTACGGAATAGAGTCAATGCTTTCTTGTCCACTTGCCCCTCTATCGGGAGAAATCCGGATAATAAGTATACCGCCGAGTCCGCTGTATTTACTGGGACAGATAAGATCTGTTTAAGAGTCGTCTTTTGAAATGTTTCTAATTTATCAAGATCCTTACTTTTTGGTAGTAGTATTTCCAAGCCATATAACAAAATTGGCTGCACATACACTTGGACGAGATGAAGACAGGTTTCCGGATCGAGACCATTATTACCATGAAGACCACTTGCCATTAAACTGTACAAGGCTCTACGCGCCTTCTGTATATTATTATTCACATTTATGTCTATAGTATCTTTCAAAGTTTTGGCTCTCTTTATACCGAGATGTGTACTGTATTCTACATTTGGAATTTTATTTTCATATATTTCAAAGAATAGTTCACTAGAGAAAGTTTTCTTCTTGCTTGTAATAAATTTCAAAGCCTCGGTTTTACTAGGTTGTAATACATAACGTTCACGGTTTGCAAAGTCTTCAGCAATGTTAATCAACAGCTGTGTATCTGAGTCTTCATTACTAATAAGGGCCACATCATCCGCACAGGCGCTTGCGCAACAGTTGAGATTACCGACATATAGTCCTTTGGCACTGTCTTCAAGTCTGTGTAACAATGGGTCTATGTAAGATTTGTACAAGTCTGTGCTGATTACTCCCCCTTGACGAACTCCCTGTTGTATTTTAAAAGGTTCAGACCTAATAGATTTCCACTTAATTATACTACAAGTATCTGTATGTAAACTGTTAATTATCGACCAATGTTTGTCGGTGATACCGGAGTAATACACTCTCCGCATCATATGAGCGTTATCCACCACATCAAATGCAGCCTTGGCGTCCAGAAAAATGTAATTACAGTTGGTCTTCTTGTCCATATTAATCCTTGCGGTTTCTTCTAGAATTAGGGCTGCGTGAAGCGGAGATGTTCCGGAAGTGAACCCTCTTTGAAAAGCGCTCTGGGATTCCTCCAATAAGTGGGATAATCTATATTTCAATACAGCCTCTATAATTTTTTCGATAACTGGGAGAACCGTAATACCTCTATAGTTGGTAGAAACTGTTTGTTTACCCTTATTCTTGAATATGGGGGACAAAAGTCCAATTTTCAACGACGCCGGGACTTCTCCAGTGCTGAAGATAACGTTCACAATGTCAAGAAGTATAAAAAAAACACAACTTCACCACTGTGCACATAATGTTCAATGCACATGCCGTAGTAATCAGCAGATTTACCTTTATTAATGTTTTTCATGGCTTTATTCAGTTCTTCTATCGAGACTGGTGGGACATCCCGCGAGATTGCCATATGTTCTAAGCTTTCGACCTCAGTCTTAACTGTATTATTATAAGAAGAATTAAAGTTTATGTTTTCAGAGTGTTGAGCCAATGCTTCAAAATGCTTCTGGAATCCAGCTACAATATCTTGATCACCCGAATATGTATCATTGCCTACATGTAGGTCTTCTATGAATGAATTCTTTATTTTTCTTTCCTTATTGATGAGTTTGTGAAAGAGTTTTGGATTTTTAAACTTAGTCGATAAAATTTCATCTTTATCCATTTCACTACATCGAGCTTGTTCTTTACGGACTTCCTGTCTGAATTGCTTCTTATCAATTTTCCTTTGGATCACAGAGTTATTATGTGGATCACATGGTTTCCCATCTTGTGCCCAGTTAAAAACTGATTGTCTCATCAGCCCTAAACAATTGGCTATCCTAGAGTTCCACACAGCCAGTTTTGGGTTCGATTTCAAATGTTTCTTTTTAGGAACACACTCCCTCGCAGAATACTGGTCCGATCTGGCTAGTTTTCCAAGTTAATAAAAATGAAAAAAAAAGATGAAAAAAAATGAAAAAAAAAAAAAAAAATGAAATGGAAAAAAAAAAAGATGAAAAAACAAATGAAAAAAAAAGAAAAAAAAAATTGAAAAAAAGAAATGAAAATGAAAAAAAAAAAAAGAAAAAAAAAAAAATATATGAAAAAAAAATATATATAAAAAAAAAAAAATGAACAAAATTGGTAAAGGACCATAATCTTATAGCAACAGCAAAATATTAAACCTCTGGCTCTTGCAGTTTCAGAGAAGATTTTTTAAGTTTTTTTTCCTAAACATGTCTATGTAAAACATGTGACCCTTGGGGCGGGGCCAAATGTAACCCCAGGGTCACCATTTAAACAAAGTTGGTAAAGGACCATAAGCTTATAATAAATGTAAAATATCAAACCTCTGGCTCTTGTAGTTTCCGAGAAGAAGATTTTTTTAAATAAAAAATCCTATATAAGTCTATGTAAAACTGTGACCCTCGGGGCGGGGACAAATTTGACCCCAGGGGTCACCATTTGAACAAAACTTAGTAGAGGACCATAAGCAGATGCTACATGTAATACATGTAATACATGAGAGCTCTGTGCCATGTGGTTCCAAAGAAGATTTTTTTTCAGTTTTTCCCTATACAAGCCTACCATTTAGTGTTAATGTAAAACTGTGACCCCCAGGGTGGGGCCAAATGTGACCCTTGGGTCACCATTTGAACAAACTTGGTAGAGGACCACAAGCTTATAGCAAATGCAAACATATTAAACCTTTGGCTCTTGCAGTTTCAGAGAAGATATTTTAAGTTTTTCCTTATACATGTCTATGAAAAAAACATGTGACCCTTTGGGCGGGGCCAAATGTGACCCGAGGGTCACCATTTGAACAAATTTGGTAAAGGACCATAAGCTTATAGTAAATGCAAAATATCAAATCTCTGGCTGTTGTAGTTTCCGAGAAGAAGATTTTTTAAAAAAAAATCCTATATAAGTCTATGTAAAACTGTGACCCCCAGGGCGATGACAAATTTGACCCCAGGGTCACCATTTGAACAAACTTAGTAGAGGACCATAAGCTGATGCTACATGTAATACATGAGAGCTCTGTGCCTTGTGGTTTCAGAGAAGAAGATTTTTTTAAAGTTTTTTCCTATATGTTTATATGAAAAACATGCAAAACCTCAATATACAAACTTTGGACCCCCGGGGCACGGCCATTTTTGACCCCGGGGACTTTATTGAACAAACTTGATAGTCTAGGCGGTTGGCGATCATTTTAAAAGAAAAACTGTTGAAATCTGTCCAGCGGTTCTGGAAAAGAAGATTTTTTAAGGTTTCGACCATATATGGTAATGGCAGCCATCTTGGATGTAGCGCTGACCTAATTTTAAAAAATCTAAAAAGCATTCATCTAAGGATCATCCATGTGAAGTTTGGTCAAAATTAGCCAAGCGGTTTCTGAGGAGAAGTCGTTTGAAGAAAAGTTAACGGACGACAGACAGACGACAGACAGACGACGGACAACACACCATCCCATAAGCTCTTCTGGCCGTTGGCCAGTAGAGCTAAAAATAAACGGGTGCAAGCCTGTGTTTGTTTTGATGTCAAACGTTTTATATCATGCTTCCCAATGACTGTTAATGAATTGGGACTGATAATAAATCTTCAAGAAAACTGTATATCATAGAATTTCTGAGATTCTGTAATTTATTCTTCAATTTGTATAACTTTAATTCACTAAATTGACGTTCTGCAATGTCAATGACAGCACAGGCTTTGAGATGAATACGCAAAGGAATTTTATTATGCTTGCTGAAAACTAGCTCAAATAAGGTATTTAGCATTTATTTCAGAAAAATGTAATATATAATTTAATAACCAAGATTTTTTCAATACATGATTTCTATCCATCGTGAAAAAAACATATTTTTGGTTGATAGTAATTCCATACTGAACAAGAGGTCAATGACCTTTAAGCTCTACTCATAGATTTTGATAGGTAGATCAGCCATGGGAACCTGTGAAGTTTTATGAAAATAGGACCAGCATGTTCAACGGAGTGGTCTCTGCAAGTTTTTACTATATAACTTTATGTAAACAAAGATGGCCGCTGGCATCCTTGTTTAATGTCAAATCAAAAGGATTTTCTATAAGGACAAACATCATGTTATGCTGATCATTTTAGAAGAAGTACCATATCAATATCATTTACAATTTTCAAAAAGTAGTCGCTACAAATTTGTTTTGTAAAAATCTGTTTTTAACCTTGGTGGCCATCTTGAATTTCTGCAGACCTGCAATTTTGCTAGGATCAATTAGACATCAAGAGCAACATTCCTGTAAAGTTTCATGAAAATCTGTTGAGTAGTTTCAGAGGAGTAATCGCTGCAAGTTTTTACTATACAACTCTATGTAAACAACGATGGCCGCTGGCGGTCGTGTTTAATGTTGAATCAAAATGACTTTCGACAAGGACCAACATCATGTCATGCTGATAATTTAAAAAAAAGACCCATATCAATATCACTTATAGTTTTCAAGATTTAGTCGGGGGCGTCTGTGGCCGAGTGGTTAGCGTCTCTGACTTGCAATCACTTGCCCCTCACCACTGTAGGTTCGATCCCTCAGGGGCCTAGGAATCTTTATGTGAGGAAGCTATCCAGCTGGCTTGCGGAACATCGGTGGTTCTACCCAGGTGCCCGCACGTGCACGAAAATTGCCCGGAGGGGCACCTGGTGTCTTCCTCCACCAGTGGAAGCTGGAAAGTCGCCATATGACCTTAGCTGTTGGTGCGACTATAAAATCCAATTCAATTCAATTCAAGATTTAGTCGCTACAATCTTGTTTTAAAAATCTATTTTTGGCTTTGGCGGCCATCTTGAAATTCACATCAACGTGAATTTTTGCTAGGATCAACTAGACATCATGAGCAACATTTCTGTAAAGTTGCATGAAAATCCATCTAGTAGTTTCAGAGGAGTAGTTTCAGAGGATGTTACGGACAACGTGATTTCTATATAGCTCCCATTTCACTTTTTGAAAGCGGAGGTATAATAATCGGAACTATCAACACTAATATAAATTCAAATAGCCATGTAAATATTATATACAAACCCTTCTTCCTTATATACCGTCGCCATTGTAGCAAAGCATGTTCTATATTTAATTTCGCCAGGGACGGGCTGGGGACCCTGTATACGACTTTTGGCAACATCAAATGGTATATTTGTCATAGACGCCAAAACACCACTACACAGTCCTATACCAAATCTTCTCAACAAGTCTAAAGATGGGTCCTGCAATATAAATATTTAGAAATCCGATTAAGTGTTGCACAAACAGTATAGATTTCATAAATTTAAATTATTTCTTATAGTATGTAATATAGTACATAGAGTACACGTTTTTGTGCCAGTATTAACATGTAACTTAATCTTACGAATGATTACATTTGTTTATTTTTAAAAAGAAAAATTGTTCGTCTCTTTATTTTTAAAAAAGTTTTTTGTTCGTTTCTTTAACACTTTATAACGAATTGGACTGCATTGTTACAACAAGTCACTTAAACAAACTATTTAATTCTGCACCTGAAAGTCTGGAACAGTAATGGACCAGAATATACTTCCATACGATTCACTCCAGTATTTTTATTCAATCAATCGTCATGTTGGTTCAGATTAAACAAATTGTATAGACATCTTGTTTAACGCCTCAACCACACATTATTTAATTTATTAAGCGATATTTTCAATTATAAAGCAAGGGAAAGGATACGAGGAAACCTGGATCATTCAACTTGCACTAGACTAAATTCTCCTGGTCATTATACATGCCCAGAAGATAAGATTCCAGTACATGGGAGTTGTGATGGGACTGCTCAACCTTCCAATCTAATGGACAAAGCATTGAAAGATGGAAGAACTGAATTGGGTTTTAAGGAGCACCAACACATGAAAGGTTATATGTCGCCTAACAGGCATGAACATGCCTGCTCATCCTCCATGTACATCGAGATAAAATATGGAAAATGGGCCTAGAACCTTCTCACCCTGAACTGCAGAGTTGCTGCAAATTCTATCGTAGAAACTCCATTTACGCTGGAGCCACGTTTATTGTTTTTCTGCCACTGCTCTTTTGATGTGAGCGAGATGGCACCTGAAACAATGCAGGGATCATGATGAAGACCTTTAATGAACATGAACAAAAAATTATAAAATGAACATGAATTTGGGAGGATTCTACCCAACAGCCTACTCCTCCAAAGGGATCTGCAGTGGCCCTATTTTTTGCCCCGTGACTAAACGGAGCCCCTGGGAACCACACGGGGCCGGAAGATGGAAGAAAGCAACTTTCTCAAGCCCCAAGCACATGGTTCCTCAGCCTCATCCCAAACCCATTCTGCTACCAGGCAAGAACTAGACTGCAACACTTTGAGAGCTCAACCCAAAACTATCGTACCTTGTCATAGTTACATATTCATACTCCGATATGGAAATAGTTACCTTTTTCTCTGGTACCATTAGACTACTGGACCCTGTAAACAATGGAAATAGTAATATTGCCTCTGGCACCACTCAACTACTGCAAACCCTTACAAATATTAAGGGCTCAATGCAAATCTAGTGTAGCTTGTTCTTTATATATATGTCCATTCACAAGATTAGTTGATGGTGTAGGGGATGCAACTCTTTTCAAAACAATTTATTGAGTCTTGGACCCGACAACTAAATTTAGACCCAACAATTGGGTAAGGACCCAACAATCGCTTTTGAGATTTATTTAAGGCCCGACAACTGACCAAGTTTAAATATATATATTGATGGTTCAGTGCAAAACTATTGTATCTCTTTCTTTATTCATATGTAGTTACAATAGTTTTGCACTGACCCCATCGATATATAGTTAAAACAGTTTTGTGTTCACCCCTGGAATATTATGTAAATAGTTACCTTTGCCTCTGGCACCATATCTTTAACAGTGTGATAAAACCCAAAGTATATCATATTGAATACGCCATGTCTTCCTAATGTTGATGTGAGACCTTTGTTGAGACCCTGAAGTCCAAATCCATTCTCTCTCATTATCTCCCTTGCTGTGGCAGAGGTACTCTTTTGCTGTGAACAAGTAGAACACATTTTAGATTATTTTTTAACACAATAATAAACTAAAAAATATACACAGATGCCCCACTTCAGCGCTGTCCAACAACTGTATGGCTTTTGTTCTCTAAGTAATAGACTTCATAAAAACTAATTAATGTAAAACTTAGGACAGACTGATGGACTGACAGACAGACAAGGGTAATACTATATACCCACTCCATGTTCATTGCGGGGCATAACAAATATACTTGTACAGATCTAACATGAGTGACTGGGAATAACTGACTTTAATAAACTTGTTGGATAAAATGATAGGATACGAGTGATAGGATACGAGTGATATGATAAGAGGCTATGCCGAGTATCTTACCTTTTTATCCAAAGAGTTTAATTGTCAAAAACGAACAGTCATCCTTGTAAAATTCAATTCATCACATAACAACCTACAGCGTACAAGTTTCACTTTTAAGCTGTCAATTTACCTATACACAGTGCCAATTTGTGACATCATTTGGATGTTTAAATAAATGCCACCATGTGACGCGGCTGTAAGACACTACAAATAAGTTCTTGTATACCGGATATGGTTATCCGTATTTTACATGGGTGATGGAAAACCTGATCTTACACATGGGGGGAAGACAAAAGTCAAGCGCTGATATCAACAATGAGTTTGCATGACGTCAATGTATAAATAAACATGCAAATCGTTAGTACCGGTAGTTGGCGACGTCAATGCTCAGAATATACAAATGATATGCAAGAAAAAGAATCAATCCTGGGTATCCGGCTCAGACTGGGAAATTCCAACACTTGGTTCCGATAAAAACAATTATACCAAACTTCACCGGATACCCATGAAAGATTCTTATAATGACACCTATTACCAATTTGAATTACTGACAAACATTTTATAAAGTAAGATTTGAAATATGAAAAGCATTAGGTTTGTCTGAACGTATCCTATGATATACCATGGAAGAGCCTTTGTACATATTGTATGAAACTGAAGCATGCAATGATTGGTTTGTTTGTGCTTATATTGACAGGCTTTGTTCTTCCTGGTCTACTCCAGTCACTTTAATTCATATTTATAAGTTATGAACATGAGGTACCTTGATGAGAGACACACCCCTCTCTGCCTGCAGTTTAACTTTGACCACTTCAAATGGATTTATGACAAATGCTTCTGTTAGGCCTGAACACAACCCGGCCAGTGAAAACACCTGAAAATATGAACTTAGAAATTATGTTGTATCATTCTATCATAATCTATATATTTGTTGAACCACTGGAAAATAAGGCATTTGCTTATGGGTTTTTTACCCAAAATATTTGGCGAAATTCGGCCCCATTCCCGCCTCGAAATAGTATATTAGACATCAAGAGCAACATTCCTGTGAAGTTTCGTCAAGTAGTTTCAGAGGAGTAGTCGCTACAAGATTTCATTATATAACTCTATGTAAACAAAGATGGCCACTGACAGCCATGTTTAACATTGAATCAAAATAATGTTCAACTCGGATAACCACCATGTCATGCTGATCATTTTAGAAAAAGTCCCATATCAATATCTCTTATAGTTTTCAAGAAGTAGTCGCTACAAACTTATTTTTTAAAAATCTATTTTAGCCATGGCGGCCATCTTGAATTTCCGGCCGACCTGAAATTTTGCTAAGATCAATAAGACATCAAGAGCAACATTCGTGTGTAGTTTCATAAAAATCCGTCAAGTAGTTTCAGAGGAGTAGTCACTACAAATTTTCATTATATAACTCTATGT
Organism: Cyrtodaria siliqua; assembly: GCA_037043455.1. NCBI lineage: Eukaryota > Metazoa > Mollusca > Bivalvia > Adapedonta > Hiatellidae > Cyrtodaria > Cyrtodaria siliqua. The sequence continues at coordinate 54,261 of JAWPHD010010047.1, forward strand.
AAACAAAGATGGCCGCTGGCAGTCATGTTTAACGTCGAATCAAAACGATTTTCGACAAGGACCAACATCATGTCATGCTGATCATTATAGAAAAAGTCCCATACAATATCTCTTATAGTTTTCAAGAAGTAGTCGATACAAACTTATTTATTTGAAATCTATTTTTAGCTGTGACGGCCATCTTGAACTTCCGGCGAGCCTGAAATTTTTCTAGGATCAATAGACATCAAGAGCAACATTCCTGTGAAGTTTCATGAACATCCGTCAAGTAGTTTCAGAGGAGTAGTCGCTACAAGTTTTTACTATATAACTCTATGTAACCAAAGATGGCCACTGGCAGCCATGTTTAAAGTCGAATCAAAATAATGTTCCACTCGGATCAACATCATGTCATGCTGATCATTTTAGAAAAAGTCCCATATCAATATCACTTATAGTTTTCAAGAAGTAGTCGCTACAAGCTTATTTTTTAAAAATCTATTTTTAGCTGCGACGGCCATCTTGCATTTCTGGCAGATCTGAAATATTGCTAGGATCAATAGACATCAAGAGCAACATTCCTGTAAAGTTTCATGAAAATCCGCCAAGTAGTTTCAGAGGAGTAGTCGCTACAAGTTTTTACTATATAACTCTATATAAACAAAGATGGCCGCTGGCAGCCATGTTTAACGTCGAATCAAAACGATTTTTGACAAGGACCAACAATGTCATGCTGATCATTTTAGAAAAAGTTTTCAAGAAGTAGTCGCTACAAACTTGTATTTTAAAACTCTATTTTTAGCTTTGGCGGCCATCTTGGATTTCACATCAACATGAATTTTTGCTAGGATCAACTAGACTTTATGGGCAACATTTCTGTAAAGTTTCATGAATATCCATCCAGTAGTTTCATAGGAGTAGTCGCTACAAATAAAAGTTTACGGACAGACGACGGACCACGGCATAAGCTCTGCTGATCTCTGATCAGTCCAGCTAAAAACTACTATATTTCTTCTTCTTCATTTTAACATTATCGAAATTTCCCAATTTTCCAATTCACATCAAGTTTTTCCCCCTCTAAAGGGCCCAACCCCCTTCCCCCAAAAGTAATAAACAACAACACTGTATCGCAAATGATTATGCCACGCGATTAGCACGACGAGTCATGCATAGAATACAATTGACTTATGTCGTGAACAGAAGGTAGATAACAAATTTTGATTCGTGGTAACGCATTAATTATTGGTGGTGTAGATGTTTCATCCATACAAATGTATTGGTTGTCTTGGACTTGAACCAGGATGAAACTCTAAAAATGTTCAATCAGTACATCTTTTATAAAATGCACCGACTTGCTTTTCTTACTTTAATTACAGTTAATTTTGAATCTCTGATTTGGCATACAATAAGAATTACTATAGTTTTAACAAGAAGAATAACTCAAAAGAGAGTTCATTTCCAGGGCTTTTCCTAGGTATTTTGAGAAAAAGGCCCCTAGATCGCATTGGGAATTTTTTATCGACAAATGGCCAAAACTGGGAAATTAGTACATTATGAACAATTATCATTTAAATAGTGATTAGAACCTGTTAGAGTGGTAACAACAATCAGTTACTGAAATGAGTGTGTGGAGTGACACCACCACAATAGAAAATGTCTTCTTTTTTTTTTGTGGCTTGGGATTTTTTTCCCCTTATATTGGGAAAAAAGGAGTGTTTTTTGCCATTGAGAAGGGGTTATTCGACCCCCTGGCACTCCCAGGAAAAGCACTGATGTCCTTGTTGAAAAAATCTTTTCCACTAGTGAACAAAACATTAACTCTACATTTAGAGCGTTGAGCCCTCATTTTATATACTATACCTTACCAAAGACTGCGGTAGATATGACCCAGTTGAGAACATATTTTTGTATCTCTCAAACGTGAAGAACTTGACGGCTCTCTTTGGTGTCTCAGCCAGCAACGGTGGTAAGATGCCTTTATAGAAGGACATAGGTCTAAACAATAGACAGATATGTATTAGCATAAATCCATTACCTACCATGTCTACCGTCTTCATAATAATAATAATAAGGCTTTCTGTACAAATTTCTATATTTATAAAAAAAAGTTATAACCTAAAATGTGATTTGGTAGGTCAAATCCAGTTACGGTATAATTGTGTGCCTTTTTTTCTTATTCTCCACACCTCCACCCCACCCCCTTGACTTTAATAGGTTATATTATATTATATATACTGAGCAAAAATAAAAAGTACCCCTTTTTCTTTCCGTTATTATATAGACGGCAAAACAGGAAATAATAAATGATGTATTACAGAATAATTAGATCCACCACCACCACTAGTCCAAACAAAAGCTTTTTTTGAGATGTTCAGTACACAAGGGAATTATCACCCCTTTTCCTAAACCATGCATTTTTGGTAACAATACATAAAAATCTACAAACATTTCCTCAATTTGTCCAAGACAATATTCTTCATACGTTGCTTTCGAAAAAAATCACAGAAAAACACCAATTGTGTAGATAGCAGCTTTTGATTATCAAAAATTGTCAAATTACCTCCCTTTAAGGTTTTCATAGCATTCATAAAAAGAGTATTGCTTGGCAAAATGTGACAGAGTTTAAAGAAATATTTAGTACTCGATGAAGTGTGCTTAAAAACATCAAACATTGTTTAATTACAGTGCTGTTCAAACTGTCCAACCCCCACAAAAACAGGCCTATGGGAATACCAGCAAAAAAAGGGGGTACTTATATTATATTATATATATGTTCGAGCAATAGTTTTACAAAAATTGCAAGTAGATTTATCATAACATCGAAAAAAGTCATTGTTTTTCTGTTTCTTTTTGTTAGTTTTTAAAGAAAATTTATGAAAGAGCAAGAGATAGACAATTACCAGAAGTAAGAATTGAGTTATAAAGAATATTCAGTTTTCTTTAATTATGACAAGTTTTTCATATTTCACTGTGAAAATATTGATATAAAGTTCCTTACCTTTATCATCAATTCTGTATAATTATTTTCTTGAAAGCAGTTCTCAGAAGTCAGATGCATATACATATAAAGTCGTATTTCTGTCGTAACACTTTATTTATTTACCTTACCCTTCATTTCTGTACATTTTCTTAAAGCAGTCGGCAAGAGACGAGTATCTGTTGGGATCTTCGGGTCCACGCTGGATCTGGAACCGTGTCTTCACTAGATCCAGGGGATGCATGATGGACACCTCCACAAAACCTGCAATGTCACATGTCTGTTATAAAATGGCGACGCTGAAGTTTCATATGCCATATGTTACCATGTTTTTTACATTGAAGACTGGGTAGATATATTAACAATTAAGTGACAAAACGAATGCCAATGAATGTATTCACACTTTCAAGATCTATAACAAAAATCTGTATTCTCTATTCATAAATGAATTAATAAATTAACTGAAATTAGAAGGCTACGTTCAGTCCATCACAATTAGCTATAAATTTGCTATTTATTAGGCCATAATAAATTAATTGCTAGTTTCTCATCCAAATTTATTTAAAAAGTGGGACGTGGGGGTGAACTTTTTATATTTTTTATTTTATACGACAAATATTTTATACGACAAATGGAAAATGGCCTCGGCACAAGGCAAAAATAGTAAAACATACTACTGAGTACTTCCAGGATTGAAAACACATTTTTAATAGTGTTTCATACTTTCAGCAATTTTTTTTGAAGAAATAAAAATTACCGGGGCGGCATAAAAAAACGCGTGCGGGCGGGGATGAGAATGTAGCAATTAATTTATAACGGCCTTATTTACATATTTTAATTATATTCTCATCAAATTTAAAGAATATTTAAAAAAGCATATGTCCCATATACGTTTCCCCCAAAAAAGCACCATCTACCTGCAAAAAAGTATCTGGTATCCATATTTTGGTCCCGCATTTCCAATCACCATGTGATCATGTTTACAAAATAATGAAAAAACAGAAGATTATAGTTCTGGTCAATTTTATGTTTTATGATGTACCTAACAAAATACGTCACTTAAAAACTTCTTTTTTTTTCTCTTTTTGAAGATAAATACATGTAAAACTAATATAAAAAATATAAAAACAACCATGCAAACACAGAAATGACATTTTTGTAGCATTTTTAATTATCGATAGTCAAAGAAATTAGTGTTTCAATTAAGAATATATCTATTTTATAATTTTGATTATCTATTTTTATTTGAAACGTGATAAAACAATATTGCATAATAATAATAATATCTCGGGGCTATAATATATTATAGATTAGAAAGGAGATATATTTAGGAAATATCTGGTCAGTCTTTACTATTGTATCGATATATTAACCCATCTAGATAACCTATTTAGATAAAAGGTTCCTTGGGACCAAATTTTAAGCAGGTTAAAGGGACACAAGGTTATATATAGAAGTACCGGTATTTACTGAGCATTTAAAGTGTGTGTACATGTATGTAAAATTGTTGTCCAAAGAATTATAGTCTCTCCACCACATGTGCCAAGAGAATCATATTATGTCTGGACTTGTGACCATTTAAACTTAGCACCTCTTATAATTAATCCTGTATCGCTTTGACTTTAAAACTGCTGGCATATCAGGGCAGGAAAATTTGTTTCTGAGTTCCTATGTAATATCTGAATGGTCAAATTGATAAATTGTTACAGAATTTATCTAAATTTCTACTCATCCTGCATCAATGAGCACAGCCACTCATCATGTGAGCGGACAAGTGGAATTTTCATGCCCTAGGCTGCATATTACAATTAAACTTAAAGAAATACAATTTGATGATTTTAAATTTTCTTTGTTATTCTGCTATGGGTTAATATATATTAATGGAGCAATATAATCAAGAATTAGAAATATGACAAAACAATTTGCTTTGAACTATTCAAATAAATATTATCCCACTGGGAGGGCTCCGACTTGCCATCTTCTGTGTAGATTATAGGTCATTCAGCATTGATGTTAGGCTATTCATGAAAGAATATCTTATTTCATGTTACAAATATAGCCTTTTTTTTTATGTACCTTGTTTAGTGGAAGTCTGCATGTCCTGCTTGAAGTATGGGTCCCAGACAAGATGTGGTGACACTAGTGAGGTGCATGTTATGAACTTGACCTGCTGGTTGCGATTGTAGGGATGTTGCCAAAGTTAAGAACTCTGTTGGCTTCGGTTGTAATGTTATAATACGTGTCTTTAAAGTAAGATCATTGGTGAGTTGAATGCCAAGGTATTAGATGGTGATGTTGTATTTCAGCAAGTTTACTACCATTGATGTTTCAAGGTACATTTGTTTTCTGGCATTTTTATCTTCAGAAGGTCACATCTAGGCATTGAAATGGGCATCTGCCTGTAGTTGTAGTGGATCTGCTGTTGTGTTTATTGTGTGATATAGAAGTAATTCATCCTCTAAGAGTTTTCTTCTTCTTTTTCCTGTATCAGGATCAGGTTGTGAATTGAACGTAATTAACCTACGGGACAGTTCATCTTGGAAGAAGTCAGCTATCATTCAAATTGACTATGTACAATTAAAAACTTAAAAATATAAATATTTATTGTAGAGCTGTGATACCCGCGATCACTCGTGGGCAGATGCCAAGTTAGTGCATAAAATACACGTCTACGGCCAGTGAGACTGTTTTTGATATGCACCGTCCCGCGAATACGGGCTGTTTCTGTAAACGATCAGGCTAAATAAAATTATACCTGAGTTTACTGTAACCCAACCGACCCTCTGAAAACACCCCCCGACTCCTTTTAATTTTATTGAAAAAAAAATAAAAAAAACAAATGGTGAAAAAATAATAATGTTCATGCGATCACGGTGCAATTTTCAATTTTGCGGTGGGGTTTTGACAGCTGTTTTGGCAGTACAGTTTCAAAAATGTCAGCACATGGAAGCGCTCAATGTTATGGCATGCACTCTCCATAAAGAATCGATTGCTGAATTGTTTGAAAAGTACCACAAACAGGTCGGTAAATGCCCAGAGTTCCAGGCCACCTGTCGTAAGTTTGTTTCTAAAATAGTAATATTAATGTGCATATGTTTACTTGCTTCTCAGCACTAAGCATTGGCATCGACTACTAACTGCATTATAACTTCTTGAAAAAGTATGCCGTTCCATAATAATTTTCTGAACTCAACCTCAATATAGGCTCATAATAACTAACATGAGAAATTTATAAATATTTATTATTTTCTGATGTTAGAGAAGTAATATACATGTCACATAGTCAACACTTTTACAAAACCATTCAAATGGTCAATTAACATTTGACATTATAACTTTAAATATTTTTTCAGCTGTCTGGGAGGCAAGAACTGCTCTTGGTATGTCAACCACAGAATTTGACTACACCTGTGTGTCCCCCATCCTACCAGACGATCATATATTCAGGAAGAGCATGGAATTCAAGTCACTCATAAAATGTCAGGCCCCACTGGAGAGCACACTGTATGGAGCTAGACTGATCCCAGCCGACTCATATACTCATTGCTGTTGGAGCTGACCCTCTTTCAGACTTGCGGAAAACATTTAAAACTGTTTTACCCCTTTGTAATAATTGCAAGTGTTTGGGAAAAGAGCCAGTTGTTACCAGGCCTTTTGGGAAACAATAAAACATACACAATTTCATAATCATATTCAATTTGGTATCTACTGTAGTTTTTAAAATGCCACATTTTCCCAATCATCAAAAATTCATCGCCACCTTAAATGTAACTTCGCCATAAAATAAAATGTCTACCTACCTACCCTATTTTTTTCAGCAATGTTACAGTAAACACAGGTATAATTTTATTTTGCCTCATGTCAAAAAAGCACCCCAGACATCAAATAAATGAGAGACGGGCCGTAACTAAAGTTGTAGAGCTTGTGGCCCAACCCTTTTGCAAACTAATGTCAATGTTGCAATAAAATATGTTTAAACCAAAATAAATGAGACTAATGCCAAGTAAGCTTTAAAAAAAAAGCTTCCAGTATAGGTGATGAAGCGAGACTTTATTCTTCTTCTTTCCTTTAAAGTTCATCCTCAGGTTCCCGAGTACTCTCAAACTTGTGGTGATTATGTAGCTATATATGTGCCATCGCGGATGAAACTTGAGCTAGGCCCTAAGGGACCTACCTGAAACATACCGTTCCAGCAATCTTGAAATACCGCTATGTCAACTTATGATGGTATGCAATGGCTAAAATAAGATAGTGAACCTAACACTGATTATAACATCAAAGTTAGATAGATGAATGATCATTTTATTAGCCAGAGTTGTTAAGCATCTAATCTGGATTGCAAAGGTTATCAAAAAGTTGCCTTAGTACAAAAATGGCATAATATATGCGAACAATATATATAAAAAAAATACCTAAAAAAAACTTTTGTGAAACCAGAAACATACATGTGTTTTTTTTAGGCCTTATCATGTACACTGTCACTGACAGCCAAGTCCTATATCTGTACAGGGATCTTTGAATAAGAACATGATTTACCTGCACAACCGCCTGCTACAAACTGCATTGCTGCAAGCTGCACAAGGCTTCTCTGTTTTCCTTCAACTGCCATTTTCAAGTTATGGCAATAACAATTCCAACAGAAGTTGACAGTCCAAAACGTGTCAGTGCGTTTCTACTCGACTAATTGGGGCACACTATCACGTGTCTCAGGAAATGCGTGACGTCATTAAAGGGAAGAGTTAATCATTCAAGTTCTGTGGTAATACTTTTACAAATATTTGTCATCTATTTACAAATTAATCAAGCATAGTCGTGTATTATTATATTATTGATAGAGTAATGCAATCAGATTATCGCAAAGAAGGTTTTTATACAAATAAGTTTAAATGTTCAAAAAAGTTCTCCAACCGCTCCTTATATAACGGTGTGAGGGTAAACCGCAAGGTCGAATTGATGTTTATATCAGTTCCTTGCGAACATTTCGAATAAATGGTAAGAGTGATATTGATATCTGACGGGTTTTTGATTTGATAACCTACAACTAGTTTTGTTATATGATTTGAATGATGATTATAATCAGTATGTTGAGGATGTTGATATTTTTGTCATTGTGTTATGGTCACTCCTTACCCGTTGAAATAGTCCTACATAGGTATGGAACTACTAATTACACTCCACTTTGAAATCAAACGTTAATACTATTTGCTTCGACTTCAATTAAAGTAAGGAGAATGCATCAGTGTAATTTTAATCTAGAAAAAATTATATCCGCTTGAAAAAAAATCACAAGAAAAGGTTGAGTCTAAAACTTAAAAGGGACAAATGGCAATCTGATTGTTTTAATAACTCGCGACATCTCGTCAGTTTTTCTACTATAAACCAAATTGTTTTTATATTTTTTTAAATGTTGATTATATTGAACCAGTAATATATTTAAATTTATGGTAGAATAACGAAGACAATTTTGAAACCTCAAAACTTTATTAAATATATGCAAGCAGGTTTCAGGGTTCTCAATAGACGCGTACACACGCATGGAAATTCAATTTGACCCAATTCTGACGCAGCTAATTTACCACCTGTGCATTTTTATGACGCGCGTGTATTTGCTTCCAATCATCAATCCAATACACACATGTACCTATTTTCGATAGTCCAAACATCCAAACAATGAGTACGCACTGCATAACAGTGATTGACACCTTGCCTGACGACCTTGATCGCCTCTCAACCAATCAAATTCGCTGCTGTCGCAGCTTATGGACAGAGGCGGAAATAACCTGTCTGTAAATGGTGTCACTGTGTAATCTAATCGCTGCTATTGTGTTAATAATTTTACGATTATCTTTGAAATTTATGATGATTTTTGCAGGTGGAGACTATTATGACTTGATTGGATTAACTGTTTAATTGATTGCTACCGGCTTCTGATTGATTACCGGTTAATTAGACCGCACTGAGATAAAAACAAATGCTAGCGGTCAAGCATGTGAAAAGATAAAATCGGCGAAAATAAAATAGACTTTATTTGTGTTCGCGGTTTGTTAATTTTGTTTTGCGCACGGTTTAAAAAACAACAAAATAGTTTTAATGAGGATAATTTAAATATTTATAAATCGGCGAAATGTACATAAACAATGCGTTTTTTAACCTGGGTTATCGTTCAGTCAAAACTTACCGGACATTACGCATTGTGATATTTTGTGTTTACGTACTATTTTTGTGCTATCGAGTAACAGTCTTCATGTAGGCCTATACACAAATGGCGCAAAGAAGTTTATTTCCGTTTACGTCATCGCAGTCTACGAAACGTCCTGTTTGGGATGCACTGTATGAAGGTGCACTGTCTGAGGTTGCACTGTCTGACCCCGAAGAAGCAGAAAATAAGAGAGCTCAGCTTGTCTTATAACAACATCAATAACTTATAATATTAACAAATGTGGACCCCAATTTATTAAACAATCTTTGACATAATGACACATTATTGTAAAATGGAATAGTAGTTTTTTTAAGTTCCTTGCACACCTTTCTTGGCAATAAAATATGTACAGAATTCATTAAAGTTATTAAAGGATGTTTTATAAAACAGCGCTTCGATTTGTTTGATTTATATTTGACTTTTGACGTTTCAATTTTGACGCTTGGGATTTTTGAGTCAAGGATCATATGACTCTTCACTTTTAAAGTCTATTGAGAACCCTGGGTTTCAAGTTGGATAAAAAGGCCAGAAAAAAAAACACCTGTGTTATCTATCTATCTTCCTTCCTTTAATGCCAAACCCCTGCTGGGGACCTAGGCATGCGTCTTCATACCAACAAAGACTGTTAGTATTTTAAAAATATATATAAAAGAAATTTAAGAGAAACATTGAAGTTTTTGGATGTTAGGTTTAAAAATAAAAACAAACATTGAATTTATGGTGAGATATGTTCAATTCTGCTGAATGCAAGCTGGTTACCAAGCTGAAAAAACTTGGTTAGGTAGGTAGGTATTTTGTTTCTTTCCTTTTTTTTTGCCCATGTTGTTAGGACGATGTTAAAGGTATCTTTAACTTTGTCAAGTAGTTAATTTTTAGTGGTTTTGCAAGGAGAGAAGGAAAATAAACTCATGATATCTAACTTGTTTGTTTTGAATAAAATAAATTGAAAACACATATTTTCTGCCATTATGAGTTTATTTGTTGACGGACGGCAGACGGCAAAAATTGATCACAATAGCTCTGACCCTGAGAATTCCTTCTTACGTGTGGCTGTGAAAGATTGAATTTTATCTGAGGCTGTCCCAGGGTGGTATTGGAAGAACAAATCTGCTGTGTCCAATTCTAATTCTGGTAAAACGGACTCGCAGTGCACCATGGAGGCGACCATGTATTATAGCGCATGTTTCGTACTCAATCTTTGCGTACATTACCGTTTCCTACACAGCTTTTTCGTCCTCCTTTATTTTATGATAAAAAACTGTAGGGTCGGAGCAAAAAAATAGGGACGGTCGGGTAACCAGAAAAAACAGAAACACAGGTATTTTTTTTTCTGGCCTAACTAGAGACGCTCATTTCAATGCTTGATAAAAAACTTCAAGGTTGCCATGTGTCCCTTTAAGTTAGTGCACGCACAGCAAGACGGTTTTTGATAAGCACAGTCTTGCGATGTGCACATGCACTTGACTTTTTTACGTGTGGACTTAGCGCAGTCTATTTAAACTGATATACTGAATTGTATACATGTACAACTTACCTAAAGTTAAAAATGATCATTTGTCATCCATTTCACACTAACATTTTAATCCAAAAAACATTTTGATAAGAAATAGATTTAGTTTAAATCTACAAACTATACATTGTTTGAACGGCAAAACATAGGTGTCTTTTAAAACATAGGTGTCTTACGCATTGACATCATACAAGAAAAGTTTACTCACATTGAAATATATTATATGTTTATTAATGTTAATATATATCTAAATTTGCCGTAAATATGATATTAAATTAAAGGTTAATTATTTATTGATTAGGCCAAATAAAATTATACCTGAGTTTACTGTAACCCGACCGACCCTCTGAAAACACCCCCGACTCCATTTTTTTTTTATTGAAAAAAATAAAAAAAACTTTTTTTTTTTTTGTAAAAATAATTATGTTCACGCGATCACTACCAACTCATGTGCTCATTGTTCTGCTGTTGGAACTGACCCTCTTCCGGACATGCGAAAAATAAATTAAACTGTTTTACCCCTTTGCAATAATTGCAAGTGATTGGGAAAAGAGCCAGTTGTTGCCATGCCTTTTGGGAAACAATAACACATACACAATTTCATATTGTTATCTATTGTAGTTTTTAAAATACCACATTTTCCCATTCATCAAAGCTCATCACCACCTTAAATGTAACATCGCCAAAAAATAAAATAAAAAATAAAATGCCTACCTACCTGCCCGATTTTTTTCAGCAATGTTACAGTAAACACTGGTATAATTTTATTTGGCCTTAGGTAAGAGTGTTTATTTAGAGTTTGGTTGTGGTTTATTTGAGACATTACATTTTAAACGAGTAGGGTATGCTGTCCGAAATTGTCCACATGTTTTTTGGTCAAACGCAATGAAAACCACAAACGTCCATATGTAAAAAAAATAAGAGTCCCAGACGTGAAATAAATGAGACTAGGTCATAAGAGTAAGCAGGTGAGGAAAAATGTGTGCCCTCAGCGAGGTTTGAAATCTGTATCTCTCTTGTGCAAGGCTACCTATGTCACCGTAAAAGCTAGCTCTGTAGCGAGACAGTAGTAACGCGCTTTTAAAGCTATCAATTTACAAATACCCCCTACCGAGTCCTACTACAATAATACACATTAGAACGCTTTTGTTTGCTAAGCAGTCAAAGGGTACAGTGGTTTTCATTGATAATTGATAGTTGCTCACAAAATGTATGCATAAATTTGAAAGTTGAAAAATGTTCGTCAATAAATCCATTAAAACCTACGAATAAACATCTTATAGCTACAATAATACAACAACAGAATAGAATGGAAATGCGCCTTTTATTTCCCCCCACTTATAAGGCATCGTTTAAAAAAAAAAGGTTTATAATAGACTTGACATTCAGGAGCTTTACATGCAATTTTTGATTCCTATAAGAAAACATGATTCCAAAACTACCTTCACTTTTACAAATCGAACAATTTTTTTGCAAGATATTGACATATGAATATAAGGAACAACAATCTAGAATCCACAAAAGTCTTAATTTTACGTTCATTTTTGCACTATCTGCATTGCCTAACTATTTATCATATTTCTTGTCAATACACAATATCGAATGGGTCAAATGCTTATCGCTCCTTTTGGAATTATTTCCTTAAAATTCTAATAAATGAATTAAAACATATACATAACATGGTAGAAGTCACCCTTACTGAATGCATACTCCTTATTATATATACATTCATACTCCTTAGCCCTAAAAAAAAAATTGTGTGGTTCGGGTAACATGTTCAAAATTGGTAGGTTGGGTAGGTCGGATTTTTTTTTTTTTTTTTATGAACGCAAAGAAGATGCACTGAATTATGTACTATAATTACTGTGACTTTATATTGTTATTTTTTTTTTTTTTTTTTTTTTTTTTCGAAATGGACCAAAAAAACGTCAGGGTCGGCGGGTATTCGTAGGAAGGGTCGGGTGACCCGAACCACACAATTTTTTTTTTAGGCCTTATTATATATACAATTATATTGTTTTGTATCATTGAGTCAAGTTGTAGGATATTTGTTGAAATTGTTTGCTTTGTTTCAGAAATGAATAGCTTGAAAATGTCAAAACTGCAAAAGCTATGTGGCTGCCTGTCAAACTTGGGCTCCCGACAGCTGTCGATATTGTCATCAAAAATAAATGGTAAGTAGATGTAACAAAGTATAATTAACTCGACAGCTGTCGGTATTGTCATCCAGGGTAAAAGGTAAGTATATGAAGTGTAAATAACTTGACAGCTGTTGGTATTGTCATCCAGGGTAAATGGTAAGTATATGAAGTGTAAATAACTTGACAGCTGTTGGTATTGTCATCCAGGGTAAATGGTAAGTATATGAAGTGTAAATAACTTGACAGCTGTTGGTATTGTCATCCAGGATAAATGGTAAGTATATGAAGTATAAAGAACTTGACAGCTGTTGGTATTGTCATCCAGGGTAAATGGTAAGTATAAATAACTAGACAGCTGTTGGTATTGTCATCCAGGGTAAATGGTATGTATATGAAGTATAGATAACTAGACAGCTGTTGGTATTGTCATCCAGGGTAAATGGTATGTATATGAAGTATAGATAACTAGACAGCTGTTGGTATTGTCATCCAGGATAAATGGTAAGTATATGAAGTATAAATAACTAGACAGCTGTTGGTATTGTCATCCAGGGTAAATGGTAAGTATAAATAACTAGACAGCTGTTGGTATTGTCATCCAGGGTAAATGGTATGTATATGAAGTATAGATAACTAGACAGCTGTTGGTATTGTCATCCAGGGTAAATGGTAAGTATATGAAGTATAAATAACTAGACAGCTGTTGGTATTGTCATCCAGGGTAAATGGTAAGTATAAATAACTAGACAGCTGTTGGTATTGTCATCCAGGGTAAATGGTATGTATATGAAGTATAGATAACTAGACAGCTGTTGGTATTGTCATCCAGGGTAAATGGTATGTATATGAAGTATAGATAACTAGACAGCTGTTGGTATTGTCATCCAGGGTAAATGGTAAGTATATGAAGTATAAATAACTAGACAGCTGTTGGTATTGTCATCCAGGGTAAATGGTAAGTATAAATAACTAGACAGCTGTTGGTATTGTCATCCAGGGTAAATGGTATGTATATGAAGTATAGATAACTAGACAGCTGTTGGTATTGTCATCCAGGGTAAATGGTAAGTATATGAAGTATAAATAACTAGACAGCTGTTGGTATTGTCATCCAGGATAAATGGTAAGTATATGAAGTATAAATAACTAGACAGCTGTTGGTATTGTCATCCAGGATAAATGGTAAGTATATGAAGTATAAATATCTAGACAGCTGTCAGTATTGTCATCCAGGGTATGGTAAGTATATGAAGTATAAATAACTAGACAGCTGTTGGTATTGTCGTCCAGGGTAAATGGTAAGTATATCAAGTATAAATAACTTGACAGCTGTTGGTATTGTCATCCAGGGTAAATGATAAGTATATGAAGTATAAATAACTAGACAGCTGTTGGTATTGTCATCCAGGGTAAATGGTATGTATATGAAGTATAGATAACTAGACAGCTGTTGGTATTGTCATCCAGGGTAAATGATAAGTATATGAAATATAAATAACTAGACAGCTGTTGGTATTGTCATCCAGGGTAAATGGTATGTATATGAAGTATAGATAACTAGACAGCTGTTGGTATTGTCATGCACGGTAAATGGTATGTATATGAAGTGTTAATAACTAGACAGCTGTTGGTATTGTCATCCAGGGTAAATGGTATGTATATGAAGCATAAATAACTAGACAGCTGTTGGTATTGTCATGCACGGTAAATGGTATGTATATGAAGTGTAAATAACTAGACAGCTGTTGGTATTGTCATGCACAGTAAATGGTATGTATATGAAGTGTAAATAACTAGACAGCTGTTGGTATTGTCATGCACAGTAAATGGTATGTATATGAAGTATAGATAACTAGACAGCTGTTGGTATTGTCGTGCACGGTAAATGGTAATTGTATAGAGTAGTTATTGTACACTTTCATATTGTCCTGTTTACTTTGCGTTGAGATAGTCTTTCAATATTCTACCATATTTAACATTGAAAAGGACATATATTGAACATTGATAAGGAGGTATTTTCAACGGTAAAGAAACGGAAATGTGCCTATTGTCGACTTAAAAACAGTGTAGTTTTCCAAGTTTCTGTAAAAGAAATTACGAAACAACTGAAATGCTCACTCACCTACTTAAATTTTAGCGCTAACAAAAGATAAAAAGTAATAAAGACATAATAATTGTATTGTAAGACGGCTGTTGTCAATAACTATACTTATACAAAGTACAAAAACACACAAAGTTAATGAGATAAAGTTTTTGTGTTAAGATTCCAGATGCACACAAAAATGGACAGTATTATTGTATCCCCTCTGGTGGGGGATATTCAGTAAGCCTCGGCTGTTTGAAAAATCTATGATCATTGAACTCTTGAACTCTTGAAAATATTTTTGTCATGCCTTTGGATGTAAAATATATAAGGATGTTTTAAAAGTATTGTTTATAATTTAAAAATGCTATTGAACACTATTTCAGTCCCTCATTGTCGCCGTATTATAGACGGAACCAGTCCATCATCAGCTACTTTGGGTACCAGTCTAGTGTCACGATGTATGGCCTCACTGTCAGGCATGAGAAGATCTGGGCCGATTAAAAAATATGTTAAACCACTCGCACCTATGTTGGAGGGTTGTTCTCAGAAACGTGGCATTGTGTTAAAAGTTATTGTTAAAAAACCCAAGAAACCAAATTCGGCAAATAGGAAGTGTGTACGTATACGAATGACTAATGGTATTGAGGCCACAGCATACGTGCCTGGTGAAGGGCACAACCTCCAGGAACACAGTATAGTGCTGGTGCAGGGTGGTCGCTTGCAAGATTGTCCGGGTGTGAAACTTGTCTGTGTACGAGGAAAATATGACTTGGCACATGTGAAGAAGAAAACTTAAACTCTTTGTCTTCTTAATAAACTATGTGTGTTCACGGTTCATCATTTTGCTTAGCCCTACATTGCTGCAATAATGGAATATTATCATACCAGCAATTTTCTTAAAACGTGTGCAGTCATTTGTGAATTTTAGCAGACTGTTCTGACTATTAATTTACATTGTTGAAATAAATATTTATGTTTTACTATTGAATTTACTTGTATTTTATGATTTATTATTATCAAAATTTGCTTAAACGACTTCTAAACTACTTGACTAGTTAAGACCAAACCGGGCTTTTTTTCCTTCATGAACAGGGCCGATATCGGCCCCTTCTCCTAGCAAAACGGACTACTTTTTTCCCTAATTTTTTGTTTTATTTTTTTGGCTTAACATCATTTCCCTCTCTTTCTCAACATTATTATGTTTGTGATACATTTATAGAAGCTCTAAAATGTACATCTTTTGTATATTTGCACACCCAAATCTTCTATTTCTGCCTAATACACTGTTTCCCCTTATATCTCAAAATCACATTATTTTTCCCCCTTTAACTCGAATATTGCGCCTCTTCCCCTATTTCTGAAAAAAAGCCCTGCCAAAGTTCACATGATCTGTGGCTTTCAGGTTTGTTAAAGGGAAAGTTGGCATATTTCTGATTGAACTCTGGAAAACTTGGGAAATGGTAAAATAATTATCAAAATCTAACGAGAGAAGATGTGATCATTGAAAGGTTCTTCTGAAATGGATATGGAAGTTGCCATTTGAAGGAGTATGACATCAGAGTTTTACCATATATGGAATATTAATAAATATGATAATTTACACATTTATAGGAAAGACAATCAAAGAAACTGTATGAAAATCAATATATCCCATTTGCACATTTCCTTCTTCTCGCAATGTGACATCATCGGGTCAATATTCTGTGATAGTGACCGCTCTAGTCCGAGAGCTATATTTTCGGATGTGTAAAATATACGATATCAAAGGACAATGTATGAGGGGGTATTTTGGCCCCCAATATGGTCAAATGCCAAAAAAATATATTTACATATGATCTGTTGTGCATGCTAAAGTAAATTGATCATATTCTATCTTCAAAAGATATTTTTTATTTTTTTATATATATCTAGAAGAATTAACAGGGTCTCAAAAATGTCATTTTTGTTAATTTTGTAGATTTTGGACCTTTCTGGGCAAGATTTTGAACCAAAAAATATAGAGCGCACCTCTGAGCACACACAGTTTTTTGGCTGATGATGCATCCCTATCAAGTACCTGTTTCAACAAAAATTCAGTTGTGCTCGAGGGTGCGCTCCAAGACCAAAAACTGATCGAAAACTGCTGAAAATGAACAAAAATATCATTTTTTGGAAGGAAAGGCCTTGTTTATGAGGCTCTTAAACTCATTTAGTGCCTTCAAAAGTACTTGTAATGAGTTTTAATATTGATTCAGCTCATTTGTAGCTAAACTAGATATTCAAAACTTGTACATTAAAACTTTCAATATTGGGGGCCAATTTTGTCCCTTATCATACCTAGTCCTTTGAATAAAACATAAAATGTATTGTTTTAATTGTTGGTCAGATTTGGTAATGCATGTTGCTTTGATCTGTATGCAAGTTTATCGGCTGGGCAGTCCGACCTAAAGTGTTATATGGACCTTGGCTTCCCTTCAGTCCATATAACATCTAGGCCCCACTTGCATATGCACCGTACATTATTTGTTAAATAATGCTTTATATGATCGATTAGGATTTTGTTTTGATATGCATTGATTTTCTTAATACTTATCAGTATACCATATTTGGCAATTTAGAACTATGACATCATAGTTATCAAAATGGTGACACCGTGTATGCAAACATGGAAACGTAGCTCCATCGTAAATGGAGTGTCTACTATAGAATTTGCAGCAACTCTGCAGTTCTGCAGGTTAGAAGGTTCTAGGCCCATTCTCCATATGTTATCTTGATGTAAATGGAGGATGAGCCTGGCATGTTCATTCCTGTTAGGCGCCATATAATCTTTCATGTGTTGGTGCGCCTTAAAACCCCAATTCAATTCAATCATGACAACCTGTATGCAAATGTGGAAATGTAGCTCCATCGTAAATGGATTGTCTACTATAGAATGTGCAGCAACAATGCGTATGCAAACGTGGAAATGTAGCTCCATCGTAAATAGTGTCCACTATAGAATGTGTAGCAACTCTGCAGTTTTGCAGGTAAGAAGGTGTATAGATGGACCAATGTCAGATCAGATGGGCAAGATTAAACACACCACTTCATTTTCAGGGATTATTTTTATGAAAAGGGGCATAACTCTGCCAAAAAACATGAAGGAGAGGTGCTACCTGTAGTGGGATTTGCAGTGGTATTCTACCCCAGCAACCACAAGGAAGCAGTGAGGCTCGAATCCGATACCACTCGGCAACAACACCACGGCCCCACTTTAATAGCAACTTTGAATAGTCAAGGTAAAAATGGGACAACAAAAAAGATGACGCTATGAAAGACATAGAATATAATAGTTTTTATTTTTCACTGAAAAAAGAAAACAAATTCCCACAAACATTCACATACTCTTAGTCTGAGAATGAAACAAAATCATTTGAATACATAATCACTGTTGTTGTAGATGACAAGTGTACATTCTCATGACATTGTGTATCGTGAGTACATAATACTGTTGTAGACCAAGACTGACGAGATGTTACCCATGCACACTGTTGAAACTAAATAAAACTGACAAAATCTTACCCATGTACACAGTGTTGAAAATTAAAGACAAAAAAACCCATAAAACTCAGATGATCTTACCAATGTACACAGTGTTGAAAATTAAAGACAAAAAAAACATAAAACTCGGAAGATCTTACCCATGTACACAGTGTTGAAGATGTTAAGAAAAAACTGAAGTATGTTTATAATTAACCAGTAATTACAAAATAACCTTTTATAGCAGACCCATGAACGTAATATTATATCCAAAATGCCGGAGGTACATTAAACATACTTTTCCTTTATACTTTCAAACCATATAACATCACTTTCATTGGCGACAAAATTCCCACAATGGGACTTGTAATTCTCAAATCAAATTTTAATTAAATAGGACCTGACGAAGAACATAATATTCATTTCCAGTAAACATCTAAAATTGTCACTATTCCCAATTCCAACCCAATATGCTGTTACCAAGCTGTTAAATAAACATTCATTCACTTCAATTGAAAATGTCCTATTTCGCATTTGAGTATTGCCCAAATACTAAAACATACATTGATTATACAATATGGTTATACCTAGTGAGTAAGCTAAGGTACCGGAGTATATGAGCTCGCAGGAGGATTGCAACACTTCCAGAGGTTTCCTACTTTTCATCCTCCAGATATATTGCAAGACTCTTTCAGAGGTCTCCAACTCTTCATATAATTAATATCAAACTTTATGTTTAAATTGGAGATAACTCGAGACAATGCTTGCTCACAGTGCAGCAAAGTTATCTCATAATTTTACGCCATGTAATAATGCAGTGTAATACATATCCAGCAAAACACACCGACAGAAAGTGATGGGATATTCTTCGATAATATATTTCAAGCTTTTGAAACAGTAACCTCTAAAAAGTTAAAAGGTGCATCTCGGCATTAACTTTTTTTAGTAAGTTTACTTCGCTGTCAATTGCGCCAAAATATCAGTCTTTCAATGGTGAGAAATGTTGACATAATTTTCGACCAGTGTGACAGATTAACATATCACAAACGTCAAATACCAGTTAATCCATTATTAACCAATTTCATTGTTTTTCGACAGTTTTCTAACAAACGTAAACAAAAACAATAGATGACACCCACTTTTTTGACCGGTAGCAGTCACACAACTGATTTATGACGGTTTGAAAGTCAACCGGTCTTGTTCGTTACATAGTAATTATCTCAGTCAATTTATACAAGAAAACTATGACTCCATGAATGGGTCTAGCGCACGGGTTGGAACCAGAGCCGGTCACTGAAGTAGTAATGAATGGGTCTAGGGAACGAATGCATCCATTGGGTTAAGGGGTTTGAGCCCTACTGAGTAACCTTACTGGAAATGGATGGGTCTAGAGCTTGTTATTGATCCAGTAGTTGAGGCTAGAGTGTTTCTGCTTTAATATGTACTGGATGTTTCAACTCCCCCAAACTACATGGTGGCATCAAATACTACCCATTTATAAATAAAATATAAACTATTATTGTAAACAAGGTAAAACAGATCAAATAACTTCTAATTAAATAATTCGTTTTCGAAAATATTGTTCAAAACCACTTGATCAACAAAGTCTTGTTTCCATTTCTAAAACAGAAATATATTCTATTAAAATAGTTTTAATTTAAAACACATGATATTCATACACATAACTTTTTAAACACCAACTTGAACAGTAAACAGTTTTTAACTATGTAATAGGAACTTCAAACAGGAATTAAAATTGTTTATTAAAGAACATTATTGAACATTTGTAAAACGGTAACATTTGCAGCAAAGAGAACTCGATATTTAACATGTCAAACTTATTAACTGAACATCAAAACTTTGAAATACATAACAATTTAAACAAGAGATTCATTTTTCTAACTTCAGAGTAAATAAAAAAAAAATGCAATTATTTCAAATATGCACGCAAAAAGCTATTTTGTTTAAAATTACTTGAATTTAAATGAAAATATTTCATTAATTCCTTGTTCAACAACATGTAATAATGGTTTCTAAAACCACGAAAATGCATACCTGCTGTATAACAAATACAGAATTCATCTTTTAAATAATGTTTATACCATGGTTTTGACATGTTGTCAGCTGTAGAGAATTATTCATAGGTAAAATCTTACTAGTCAACAGTGTAAAAAGAAAAATTATAATTATGGTAAAGTCCATGTATCTACCAAGGACTAGAAAATGTCACTGTCCGTCATGTACAAAACGACAGGCACATATAGCTTAAATCACTTACAAAGGAACTTACTGCTACAAACTGTTATTCTTAACTGGCCAGTTCCATGAACACATCACAAAATTTGGTATACTGATACAAAGTGTGCTACTTTACTGGCCAGTTTCACCAGTATTACAAATGAACACTTCTGACACGCGCTGATATACAGCTACAGTGAGTCACAAAATTCACCAACTCCAAATATGGTCCTATAGTTAATTGCTTAGTACGATGTTGACATTACAGTGAAACCTACGACAAAACTTTCCTATTTAAATGATTTTACAGAAAGAAATACAACCAAACACACATTCAGTACTTCCAAGTTACGGAGAACTCGTACAATTTAAATATACCCGTCTCCCCAATAGCCATTTGTGACCTCATGGCAATTTAAAAGTAATTTTTGATCAGCCCTCCCGATACAGTTTTCCATTCAGCCCTCCCGATACACTTTCCATTTGTTTTTTAACATCCCTTAACATTTATCCGACATGACTGATTTACTAATTCCACATCCAAAAAAACATTTCATGACATAGTATTACATAGTAGAAATTAATTATTCCAAATATTAAATTTTAAGTATTTAAACCTTTAATTCATTCAGAGAAAAGTTCAAAAGAAAGATCAAACGTTAACATGATTCCTTATTTACAAAATCCCATCTTCTTTGTACTAAGTCCCCTCTTAATGCAAGAAGTCCCTTCTTCAATCCATAATTACCAAACATGTTTAAATATCTCTATCTGCATGTACATGTTATACTGAAGATAGAATAGAATTAACAAGTACAATATAGGATGTGACATTTTAAGGCCTAAAGTTTTTCCATTCAACGATAGGAAGTGTATTTAGGTACTGTCGGCGAATGGACAGTTTGTCGGCACTTTAATGATTGTGATGAATGATTGAACTTTAACCCTTAACCCGCTACATATATATATAACGGGACTGTTCTTTCTTTGAATTAATTATAAGACCATTCCATTTATGTGATAAAGAGGTCTTTTGGGGAAAATGCCTGATCAGCAGCCAGACATTGTAAACCCTGATCTGCCTGAGTTACTCGCAGGCTGATCTGGGTTTACAATGGACGAAAAGGCTATTATAGTCGTGCTTAGCGGGTTAAGGGTTAATAGCATTTAGATGGTTTGTAATTAGTTATACTTGTATTATGGTAAGCATTTAAATAAACTGTTTTTTTATGTGTTTTTTAACAAAAGTCAAACTTCCTCGAAACTTAAAACTGCAGGAGTTTGTTCTACTATGCAACTTTTTAAAGAAAAAATATTTTTATGAAATATTTAAACACACCATATCACAAATCATCTGTCATGGGATATCAAAAACATTAGTACATCAATCTATAAATCTGCCCACCCCAACACCCAACTTCCTAAAAAAATCGCCAACAGTATCTAAATTAATATACAAACATGTGATAATATAATTTTTTCTGTAATTGTACGGTAATTGATTTGGGTAATTTTTGTAGGAAAATGGTAGTCAGTGCCCTATGTCGAGACATATGTGTAAGTCAGTGCCCTATGTCGAGACATATGTTTTACAATGATTTGAAACGGCAGTATAAAAGTACAAAACACATGCACATTAAACTCTTAATACTGGTAAATTCTATCTACATTAAATTCAAAACGGTCTCCTTTAAAGCTGTTTATTTCAATTTTTAGTTTCAAAATTCCTTCATCTGGATAAAACACCTGCAAATTTGTACAACATATAACAAATTGCCACTGTTTTGTTCCCGTGACTTCAAACGTGTCCCGTCACAAAAGGTGCACAAAGTTATCAACTGATATTAACGGGGTCTTCACAAGTAGGTGATAATCCCTGATGAACGAATCTAGAAGCAAAAATTAAATGCATAGGTTTAAAGGAGTATGGGAAAATGAAACATTTAACTTTTTGCCCGATAACATTCTCCACTCATACTTGGTGAAAATGTGACACGGTTTACAGGAATTTATTCATTAATTATTCTCCAATGAAAAATACTTTGAAACAAGCTTAAAACAATCTTTCAAACAATCGCAAACAAAAAATACATGAACAAACATAAGTGTAAACTAAATACATACTTTGGTATGAACAGATACATGTTTATAAATAAAAACTAAATTCCACTATTTAACACAATTATGTTATACATAAATAAAACCTCTCTGAGGCACATACAATATTAACATTATTAGTGTTGTACTTATTTCGCCCAATATACAAGTAGGAAAATCATTCTGTTGAGAAATATAACCGTAAGTTTCAGGACTGAACGTTTTATTTGGAGCAATGGAACTATTTTCTTTAACCTTGCTCTATCAAATGACAATGCTTACATACCATTTCAAATTAGTCATTTCATATTTTTTAATATAACCACATGTAATACCATAGGAATATGTTATGCATTGGTCAAAGATGACATCTGCAGGCCTTGAATTCACCAACCATTCTTGAGAATATTCTTAGACTTAAGCCCAAGTATGCAAATTTCAAGCACACATGTTTCTATAAATTCAAAGGATAAACGTTCATAAGAAGCTGCTTTGTATAACTATGATAAATTCTAATGAATAGCAACTTCATACGATTGTTTATCTATGAAGGTCATGGGAATATTTATGAATGAAATTTTAGTACTTGAGCTCAAGTCTAAGAATAGTCTGAAGAATGGTTGGTGAATTCCAAGCCTGAGCCCCGATTCTATTTGTTAAATGGGAAATATCACTAGTTAATTCCTTAATTTAGTGAATGATGGACTAAAAGAAATGTGATTTGATAAAAAGAATCTTGCATTCGTGTTCATTTCATATGAATTGAATTGAGGTTTAAGGCGCTTAACAGGAATGAACATGCCAGGCTCATCTTCCATGTACATAGAGATAAAATATGGAGAATGGGCCTAGAGCCTTCTCACACTGAACTGCAGAGTTGCATCAAATTCTAAAGTAGACACTCCATTTACGCTGGAGCCACGTTTATTTTATTGTTTTTCTGCCACTGCTCTAGTTATGTGAGCGAGATGGCACCTGAAACAATGCAGGGGTCATGATGAAGACCTTTAATGAGCATGAACAAAAAATGATAAAATGAACATGAACTTGGGATGACATAAGAGCCCGATTTTATTTATTAAATAGGAAATATCGCTAGGCAACTCCTTTATTTAGTGAATGAATAAACAAATGTGATTTAATAAAAAAAATCTTGCATTCGTGTTAATTTCATATGAAACTCATTGAATTATCTAATATTTTATTCACCAATAGTTGTAAAAATTTAAATATTATGAATTTATATAGTTTCTTATTTTTATTATATGAAGCGAATGATCATCTAAAGATACAAACAGATGGGACGATTCCTACCACATTCATAATAATCGCTAACCGATGTTATTACTGTATTTAGTTGCCAATAGCTGGACCTCCCGTCTATAACTGCAGTAACTATAAAACACTTT
This sequence comes from Cyrtodaria siliqua, assembly GCA_037043455.1. Lineage (NCBI taxonomy): Eukaryota > Metazoa > Mollusca > Bivalvia > Adapedonta > Hiatellidae > Cyrtodaria > Cyrtodaria siliqua. The sequence continues at coordinate 78,395 of JAWPHD010010047.1, forward strand.
ACTTCTGATGGGTTTTAATAAAGTTGTTACCGAAAATATTGTATGGAACGCTGTACTCTGCGAGTAATTATTCTTTCATTACTAGGAAGATTCCTAGCTGCTCTGGCCCGCGTGGTTTGCTCCTTGGTGGAGGCATTTCATTTCATTGCACTAAATAAAACCAACAGATCAGCCTGTGTCTCGTTTACCGTCAATTCAACAGATCTCATTTTCATACTCATAACCTGAACCAAAATAAAGTCTATATATTACGTAAATAAATCTTTTTTTTAACATGATTTTGCAAATACATGTCTCCAAGGGTGACGTATAAACAATATATAAGTAATAAGAAAAAAATAAAATAACGGCATTGTGGAGCTTATTAACTTATTATAAAGTGCTTACAGCAATGGACGTGGCACAAGTAAGTCGTAACAGAAAACCAGTTTCTGCAGTTTGTGACGACCATTGTGCCGTCTGCTACCAATGCTTTAAGATAATCTATAAGAAAAAATAAGTCAATATAAGAAACAGGAGATGCCTAGCTCAAATATATTTCATTCAGTTGTATATTCATGATCTTTTTTCAATTATGGCCGAGAGTATTCAAGGCTAACATAGGATCACGCTAACCAATAATATAATTCTAAATACATACTTTTTAATGCCTATTTATGAATAACGCATGCTTTTTTTATTAAAAGAAAACCACAATATTATGAAATACTCCCCCAAATATGTATGACGAGATGCGCAAAATGTGGTTAATAGTGCAGAATTTGACCATGATGAAAAGAAAAATGCATGCATCAGGGTCCGATAAATCACATGCCCGGAGCCCGTGAGCTACCAAAATTTGATGACAGGGCTACCAGAAATTTCTATCGAGAGTCAGTCAGGATACTACAAATTTGCATGTGTAGTAGCCCGTCAAAACCAGACTTTAGCTGTAATCAACACTGTTTTTATGCTAATTATTCAAGGCAAGATTTAAATCCACGCATCCACAATGGAAAGAATGGTTTCGTTCCCGAGATAATAACTTGAATAATTATTTAAGAACTCCCCACTCCCCTCCCCGCTTGACACTAACCCAGTGAACAATGAAGCACAGCACCATAATGAATAAAAAGATATTTGTCAGTGTTGATTTTAGCAGAATAATAATTAAATCTAAATCCATGTGATGCTAAAATGGTGAATTTTTCACCATTTCCAATACTTTGACACGTCATAACTTTTGAACCATGTCCGATTTGCCCGAAATTTTAAAGATATGAAGTTTGGATATTTACATTCAGAAAAAACACATAACCACTCAATACATTTATCTGAACAGTTTTGATGAACTGAACATCATTGGCTTCAACAAAAGTGATTCTTATTTGCACCAGGCCTTATTGTTTTTTTCACCTCCTCCCATTTTTTTTTCTAATGCCTCACGCATTCGGGGCTACCAAGTTCAATTTCTGGTAGTACCACGAAAATTCAAGATTTGTCGGACCCTGTACATAACTTCTCTTTTACCGACAATTTCACAAATTTTAAGAATTTTTACCGTGACTATAGCATCAACCAAACATGCAACAATAGAAGGCACATAACAAATTTTTCCACAGTAATATCACGCCTCTCCTCCATTTCCAGCCTATAATACCCTTTATCTGTGAACAATATACTTGTATGGAGCAAGTACAACTCTTAAATACTTTATAAACCAACATAACAACATGATTAACAATAAAACATATGTACAATGTTATACACACTGTTCCCGCAGCTTTATCCTCCTCCACATCCAGTATTCTTATATCACTTAAAACAGATGGTTCAACGCAACATTTAAATAATGTAAAAGTAATGTACGATTTTGTCTTGGGTCATTGTTTTTTTGATAATTTGTATTACAAACCCTCCTACGACAAAATTATTAGGAATTTTATTTTTCCATACGGAAGTTGATAGTTATGGTCTGGTGCAAATACAGTGTCACATTTGACCCAAAAACATTTTTTTTTATATAAATATTTTAGTGATTAAATTTTATAATGTAATCATATAATTTGTGGAAAATTTAATTGCCAAGTGATGGAGCTCACCTGTATAGGAAACAAAAGGTACCTAAAAGGTAAATTCATGGTTTTGAAGTTATTGTACAGGATGCATAATTCTATATAAGGTCACTGTCACACTTTGCCTTTACTGGTCTAAGTATTCCTGAAGAAATGAGTATTTAACCCATATAATGACCCTCAGTGTGTCCTTGACCTTTATCTTTTAGTATGGCCATGTCAATGTTGTCATGACAAGTATATATTGAAAGTTTGATGAAGAAATATCATGAAATGAGAAAATTATAGCCAATGTTGTTATAGCCAATGTTATGTTTTCGTGAAGAAAAAAATTAGTATTTAACCCTTATAATGACCTTCAGTGTGTCCTTGACCATTATATTTTAGTATGGTCAAGTTGATGTTGTCATGATGAGTACATATTGAAAGTATGATGAAGAAATATCAAGAAATGAGAAAGTTATAACCAACGTTAAGTTTTCGTGAAGTAAAAAATGAGTATTTACATATAATGACCTTCAGTGTGACCTGGACTTTTATATTTTAGTATGGTCATGTTGATGTTGTCATGATGAGTATATATTTAAAGTTTGATGAAGAAATATCAAGAAATGAGAAAGTTATAGCCAACGTTAAGTTTTCGTGATGGATGGATGACAAAGTGATTGCATTTTTCTTAGAAAAGGCGACACAAAAATTATATTTATTGCAGGAGTGGGCATATGCCGAATTGAGGACTGATTGAAAAATATAACAGCACCATAATGAATAAAAAGATATTTGTCAGTGTTGATTTTAGCAGAATAATAATTAAATCTAAATCCATGTGATGCTGAAATGGTGAATTTTTCACCATTTCCAATACTTTGACACGTCATAACTTTTGAACCATGTCCGATTTGCCCGAAATTTTAAAGATATGAAGTTTGGATATTTACATTTAGAAAAAAACACATAACCACTCAATACATTTATCTGAACAGTTTTGATGAATTGAACATCATTGGCTTCAACAAAAGTGATTCTTATTTGCACCAGGCCTTATTGTGTTTTTTTCACCTCCTCCCAGATTTTAATCGAACATTTCATTTTTTTCCTATACAATGAAATAAATAAAAAAAAAAAGAATTCCCTCCTCCTACAGCAATTCCCTGTCTCGACGGTTCGTAAAATGTTTAATAAAAAATAATGGCCTTAGGGCTATTCCATTAAAATATACAAGGGACCCCAGGAAGGCATTTTTCAAAATTGAACACCCGTCCATAGATGCAGAATTTAGTTAAAAGAACCAAATTTCAGAAAATAGGGTTCACATAGCCCTTACATCTTCCCCCAAAGATATGATGGTTTCGGCACTATTACAGTTCTTTACCACTTCACATCACACACTTTTTTAATACAATTAACAGGGTAAAAAGTGCCACAAATGATTGTAAAATCCATGTTATTTAAGCTTGTTGGATGTTTTAAGCACAAATAGAACCTCACAATCTAAAACGCCTGTTTATCAGGGCTTTAAAACTAACACTTTCAAATGGTGTGTAAAAGTAAGATGTACCAATATGCCTTTAATATACAGAATATTCCAGGCTATGCAATTTAAATACAAGATATTGCATTTTTCATACTGGGACTACACAATTCATGTTAAAATGTTTTGTAAAGAAAATATTTACAAGAACAACCGATATTAAATTAAGATATGTCAGATTTATGTATGGTATCTGTATTTCAGTGTTTTTTAACAGCCAAAAAAAATTATTAAAGTGTGGCACTTTTTGTTGTGTAGACATTAACCCCAATCTTCAACATGAAATATTACAATCACTTCTCAATCTAGCAGAAAGAAGAAATAACATATATGTACATGAAAAAATAAAATTAATACACACAAAAACAGAGCCGACTGCTTTCACCTATGTATAGATTCAATTCAAGCGATATATTAGATTTAGTTGGGAGTTGATTTTGAAAATAAATATAAACCTGCAAAATTTAAGATTAAGAGACTATGGCTTGTACCTATGTTGACAGAGAAATGTCGCGATTAATGTTTTACAACAGTAGGATATACGTAGGAATTGAATTGAATTGGGTTTTAAGGCACACCAACACAAGAAAAGTTATATGGTGCCTAACAGGAATGAACGTGCTAGGCTCATCCTCCATTTACATCAAGATAAAATATGGAGAATGGGCCTAGAACCTTCTTTATACCTGCAGAATTGTAGAGTTGCTGCAAATTCTATAGTAGACACTCCATTTATGCTGGAGCCACGTTTCCGCGTGTCATGATAAAGGCCTTGAATGAGCATGATAAACAATGACAAAATCATTGTGAATGGGGCGTCCTACCCCTCTGCATGTGACAGTGTGTTTGGGAAATTGCAGTGGTTGTATTCTACCCCGGCAACTCCACGGGGATGATATTGCATTGATCCAATACACTAAAATGATTCTTCTGATTTTGATCTATACTCCTTGCATAGACTTAATAAAATGTTTCTGTAAGTACATACGACACTCTATGTAAATAGAACAGCGATAACATATGAGAAGCACCTATAATATTAAATGTCTATTTCATATACACTAATACATGTTTGTGTGGTGTGTAGATATAGTTACTAATACTACCAGAAGTATGGCACCCAGTATGATAATGTAATATTTAATACAAGTCAATGCACGCAGTATGTGTTGTTAACCAACCAGTGCTCCAGATAAGCTTTCAGCACAACACGTGTTGTACACATGAACATTTTTTACATAATAAGTATTTTACATTTACAAATGCGTCTTCTTAAAAACAAGTTAAGGACAAATTATTAATGTTACATGTTTATTCTTAGTCATTACCATTAAAAATATTACGCATTTCCTCTTCCCCTTATATATACTTTTAACACTGCTGTCTGTCTTTTTGAATTATTTAAACATATTTATTTTACATCGATTGCGAAACAAGTTCTTTCAACTTAGATTAATCACCTCTCGATGGCTTCCTAGGTAGAACCAGTACTAAGAAATGTGGATTAATTAACTTGATCAAGGATAAATAACGTGGCCGCGGCGAGAATCGAACTCCACGACCTTTCAATCTGGATTTCGGCGCACTACCACTGAATCATGCACTCCACTTTTTAAATGACATTAAATTTTTAAATAAAGCAAAAGGCCATCATTTTCCTAGCAAGCTTCTTCTAGTAAATGCTTGAGGCATTTAGTTGTTATTCAGTACCTTCAACTTCAATAAGCATCTATTGAGTATGACTGGGCAAATTAATTTTTCTAAGCTATTGAAGTGTGTAAGCGGGAATTTGGTTCTCAATATTTACCACATTCGCAACATCTCATACACTTCTTCGAAGCATTACTCGAATTTATATTGAAGGTCACCATATTGGTTACGTCATACTAGCATGACATGTGTCAGATTCCCGCCAAAACGAATTTGCATTCAAAATCAAATTTATCTTCGAAGTTTTGCAACGTCATTTAGCCGCTCGCTCAATCTATAGTTTATTTACATGAAAGCAGTCATAAAACCTTCACGTGTATTGTAAATAAGAAGCATGTAACACAAATCATACATCAAAATGTGTGGGAACCGGCCGTAACACCTAAGCAACACTGCATTATTTTTTGTGTCATTGCCTTCCAGCTAACAAAATGTCAAGATTTTGAACATATCGAAGAGGCGTGATCCCAAAGCATGACCCGAGTTTTCACGATTGTATTTACTATTTAGCAGTGATTTTTGAATGCATTTTTGCACGCATTAATTTTGTTTTTAAAGTGTGTTGATGAAAAAATATGCGTAATTATGCAGATATTTGTCTTATCTGGAGCACTGAATAACCAAATCAATGTAAACACTAATTTCTAGATGAAGATAGTATACAGCCAATATCTCTAAATAATCATTCAAGCTGCTTTTGGAATAGTTTGTCAGAGAGAAGGGTTTGTCAGATTTAACCCCTTATACAATGTGGACTGTTTTCAGTAACAGCAGCAAGAACATTATGACCATTTGACCGCTTGTATAAATCATAAAAATAAACCAGTTATTTGATAGCTTACAATAGTAAAACTATTACTTGCCCTCAGTGTAGGGAAGGATCATGTTATCTTCTGCCCTCGGTCTCGGACAATGGCTCGGCCTACAGCCTCGGACAATTGTTCACGTTCCTTCCTCGCACCTCAGGCAGTTTTTTTAAACTACATGTGTATATACTAAAAAGCCATTAAATAACTGTTAACAATGCTGCCTAAGGTGAAGCTTTATCTCTGTTAAGTCAAATTGTCACTCAAGTCTGCTCTTAATTCACTATGTGAAGAATTGTGTGTATAAATAATGTTACATTTTAATAGCATTGAAATAAAGATGAAGGTTAAACCATTGTTAAATATTAAAACCAACATATATACATATATTTTTTAAGTTTCAAAATTTAAAACTGCTTCGAAAAATTTCAAGTATGGTTTCTTCTTCACATACTGTTTGATAAACAAGTTTGTGGGGAAGATCTGTCATGCCATGTGTGATCAGAAATTGCATAGATATCTGAACTGTAGAATGTAATATAAGGTACACTGCAGTGTCGATCGGTTGGTGGTGATATGCAGTCTTTAACACAGTATTATTAAATCACTGCTTCTTGTATAATGCAGAATATAAAAAAAATCTGTATGCAAAATAACATGTTGAACAGTTTGTCTTTTGTGTAGATCTAATTCCTCAGTAGAAATGCATTTTCAGACATGCGTTGTTGTTTTTCCTCAGGAATCTTTATTGTTAGACAAAATATACTGGCCGAAAGCCATACTCTAGCAGCGAAGTATTGAGCTATGATTCCAACCGTTCTCACAAGCTGTGAAAGTGTTGATTACCCCACAAGTTTACCAAAGTGAAGTAACAGCATCACACAGTCAGGATCAATGTTTGGTGAAGACAGTTGAGCACTTCTGATTTTAGTAGTTCAGAGAAACTGTGATGTGTACCCAGTACACATTCGAGTAAAACAATACATGAACCCCGGGTTAAACTGTATCCCTCGATTCACTGTTATCTACGAACTTGAAAAACTGCATCGTTCTTGGAAGCAATGAAAAAATGCTACAACTATTCACATATCACCAATCACTAAAATTGTCTTTTCAAGCTCGCTCCAATTTCTTGTTCGTCTACCGTAAAACAAGAAGAAATAAACAACACCATACAATTGAGCACTCTTCTATCAAGCAGACTGACAGAAATAATAAATAGCACTTCTAAAATTTATTCCATTGTCACCTGACATCCTATCACAATTTCAACATCAACTTTCACATACATCGTCCTTGCATTGTTTGACAACACACATTTGGATTTCTTCGCCTATGCCGGTCATCATCGTCCAGTTTATGACAACATATTCAATAATAATGTTATAAAGCACTTCAGAGATATAATGTCCACAATGGAATCCGGGATTAGAAGGCCGAGCCCTGCTCATTTCCATCTGAAATAGGGACGGTAGATGCATGTCAGTTTAAAAGATGTCAAAAAGTAAAAGTTCCATTTTAGGGCTATTTCATTAAAACATACCCGGGACCCCAGGAAGGCAATTTAATAAACATCTATGGGTGAACCACATTTTCCGAAATTTGGTTCTTTAAACACCATTCCGAATCTATGAGTGAGTGTTCAATTTCAAAAATGCCTTCCTGGGGTCCCATGTATGTTTTCATTTAATAGCTCTTGGCATTTATTTTTTTCCAATTCAACTTTGGGTATTTTGGACCATCACCCATGTTCATCTCTATTTTTGTTTATTAATAGCAAGAAGTAGGTGTTGTCAGCCTAAAATGTTCAATGCCCTAGTCTGAAATTTTCTAAGGCAAAAAAATATATGTTTCCCCTAGGCCAAAAGAAATATCCACAGTTACATGCAGTAGTTAAAATCAAAAATGTCAATAATTACCTAAACTTCCCAGGGCACATTCTGTGACACTTCTACATAGGGAGTCGAGTCTTTCGTTGATTTCCGTGTCGGTCGCCGATGGCTCTATCATCTGGACGGATCCATACAGAAGTCCGTGTGAACGGAGTGGAGCAGACTGGGTCCGCGTCACTGGCTGCTTTACAGGTTGCTATAAGAGATATTAAAATAAAATTAAATGGTACTTAACGAAAACATTTCTGGTGGATCCAGAGACTCGGTTGTGTGGAGTTATGTAATCAGAATATGATAATTCCTCTTAGGTCAGTCAATTATGTTGACCTAAAACAGCTTTGGATGTTCTAGTCAAAACCGTTAATACATTTATAAAGTTTAAATACCAGAGATGCCAACACTGTTTGAATGCAATCTGTAGTCATTGGTTGTTACATCTGTAGTGCGAGGGTCACAAAGTGACCCGAGGTGCTAGTGGGGTTCGGGGGCATGCCCCCACCCCGCGCAATTTTTTTTGATTCTGAGATGCAATCTCCTGCATTCTATTGCCAAAAATGACACTGATATATGCTGAAAAGTCAAGCTATTTTTAATCATGTTACACTGAAACACAACATGAAATGTCACATCACTCTGGCAATCTGTAAAATTTCTAGAGTAGTCGTTCTACTGTTTTATAACAATTGACTGAAATGTCATCTCACTGACAATCAGTGATCAGTATTTATACTAGAGTGTAGGTTCTTATTCGATAATGTAAAAAAAAAAAAAAAAAACGAAATTATGTACCATCCAAACTACTAGGACACCGCACTTTTACGGCCCGAAAATTTCACAAACATTCAATCGAAGTACCATCAATTAGGAACTTTTTTCATGCATTAATGTGTTTTGAGTGACAAAAATGGTATTTCTTATCAAAGAGGAAAGAAAACACAAACCTAATAGCAGGATATTGTTGTTTTACGTCAGAAATTGTCGATCTCAAAGTTGTGACAAACTGCCGACACTATGCCAGGCAAAATATTCAAACTTCTTATTGTTTCAATTTGTGTGTAACACATTTTAATTACTTTATTGCAAGTGTTTTCATAGTTCAGAATACACATGAGGGTATTTTGTCTTGAGGACCTTGAGATCAAGTAAAATAAAATAAAAAAATAAAAAATAAATCTTTTTTTTTAAACAGGCCCGACGGGCTCCTTGTATGCAAAATGAGACAGGCCCGGAATGGATTACGAGGAGCCCCGGGCGTCGGGCATCCTATTCTTGGAGCACTGTGTACATTTAGGAGTTATTAGTTCTCATGGTTTCAATTATGTTAGTCGTAGAACATTTCCTAATTCAGTCACTGTATTTTATTTATTTTTTTTATTATTTTTTTTTCACGATCACAACGAAATTCGTAGTTGCATGCAAACTGGTCGTAGTGGGGTAAATGGAATAGAAATTCGTATAAAATACGGACAAATCGTAGTGGTTGGCATCTCTGAAATACCCTGTCTTAAAACATCTTAATTTTATATTTCAAATACTCCCCACAACTGAAATTATGTTCTCAAGTACCACTACACCAAACATTTGCCAACCAGAAATTGTCTTGCCATCTAACACTGAATGAGAAAACTATTTCCTACAACATAAGAAGCTGTACAATTTACTATAGACGACTCCAAAAATTATTATATCAGCACTTTCATCTGAAATTGATTTGTTCCAATTAATTGTCATGTTGATTAATAAACGGATAAAGCATATATAGAGTTTAATAACCAGTGTTTTTGAGATACGGGAAATATCTCCCGAGGTAGAGGGTAGATATTTTCAGTATCTGAAAAAGATACTGGTTATTAAACAATATATTACATAATTTAAAATGATATTTTATTAATATTTCTAATGATTCACGCCTTTTTACACCAGTTTGCAAGAAACCGCCAAGACAACGTTACGTCATACAAACAAAACAAGTGGAACCGGAACACTTTGTTAATTTCCGTAATCATTATTCCCTAGTGGCGGAATCTGACGACGTCCGTAAAACAATCGGAACATTCCCGCCACTGATGGAAAAGGCCCAGTAGAGCAAACGAGTAGATATAGCTTTTCTGTTCCCAGTATTTCCTATACAAATCACAGACAAATATGTAATATAACAATTTCTTAAAACGTTACCTCTATTACGCTGGGCCTTGAGAAGAAAGCTGTACTGTGCGAGTTGTTTTTATGGAGTGGTACATGTCCTGAACTCATTGTACCTCCCACCACGGACCTCTTGGCACCAAAACTCCACTGCATTCCAGCTGGAAATGGCGCCGGTTTTGGCGGTGTTTTAACACCGGTTCTCTGGATGGGGCGGCTTATGTAAGTCGGGAAGGTGTTGCCCCAGCTGTGAAATAGTAACATTCAGTATCATGCATCGCAAAAATATCAATTTCGATAAAATACATAAAAGAATTTCGAATACAAACCAGCACTAACATTAAACATTTGATGTTGCGGTTAAGTAACTCTATTAAAACAAATAAGTATTCAAACAGAAGTATTGTTTTTTTCTTGTAAGACAACTAGATGAAATTGACTTTGATACAGAAATCACGAAATCTGCTGCGAACATATTTTCTTACATGTATCAGAATTTGTCGATTCTGTTCAGGTACAAACCATCGTTATTCTTTACTGATCTAAACCTACTTGCATTGCGCCTTTGGATAATCAACACTAATCCTTTATACTGTTAGGGCAGTTGGCAGCACTTACCATGTATCACTTAATTGTACCATAGCTGTAATGGTTTTCCTTTGTTCTTGCTTATATATTTTTCATAAACCTGAAGATCTGAACCTAAGCCGTGCTATAAATGCCGGTATATTTCAGCCGTGCTATAAATGACAGTTTCGGCAGTTATACCATGGCCTACTCCATTGTACAAGCGCATAGTTGTAAGTTTACACACAACCTGTCAATCAAAATGTCAATTACCGGCAATTTCTAAGGTACAGAACATTTATAGCATACTTTTCTCGTATGCGATTTATACTGCACTCTCGGGCCTGCGGCCCTCGAGAAGCAGTATAAATCGCATATACTCGAAAAAGTATGCTATAAATATTACATATACATGCACTGACATCATGTCAGTCTCTTTGCTGGTCGACTCATTTCTAACATGAAAAAGTTCGCTTTTTAAAATATTACTACTTATACGAAATTTTTTCTTTTTTTAATTTTTAGAAACTTTGCATGTTTGTGTTGTAAATTTATACACCTACGTTGGTCTAGCCTTCTTGTCAAACCCATATTTGACAGGGGCTGGTTGCCAGATCTTCCGGGCTTGCTGTTTGAAAGAGTCCAGCAACTTCTTTTGTCTTTGTGAAAAGGCCTGCAATATTTATACAATAATTATGTACACGTGACATTACATATGCAAAATGTATACCTGATATTACAAATACAAAATGTACAAGACATTACATACGTAAAATGTATGAGACATTACTTATGCATAATTTACAAGACATTGCATATTCAAAATGTACAAGAGACATTACATAAGCAAAAAGTACTAGACATTACATATGCAAAATGTACTAGACATTACATATGAAAAATATACAAGACATTACATAATTATGCAACATGTACAAGAGACATTACATATGCAAAATGTACAGGAGACATTTACATATGCAAAATGTACAAGAGACATTACATATGCAAAATGTACAGGAGACATTTACATATGCAAAATGTACAAGACATTACATATGCAAAATGTACCCGAGACATTACATATGCAAAGTGTGCAGGAGACATTTCCAAATATGCAAAATGTACTGTACAGGAGACATTACACGAGTGACATTTGTCAAAATGTACAACAGACAAAAGCATGTGCAAAATGTACAAAAATATACTACATATATGTGGACACTGATTCTACCATTTGTATTCTATATACCGGTAGCAACAAAATGTACATGAATTTCAGTTGTAGAGCTGACACATTGTTTTATGTTCACGTTCTTATTCAAGCAAGTCTATTCAAGTCACACAGTCAAATATTGGGAAATCAATGTGTATCTCGTTGGGATACATTACTTGGTATGTGATCCTTACCCAGAATGTGCTTTGGGCATGTACAGAGATAGTATATCATACAAGCCCTCATTGTTAATCTAAATAAAAACAAGATTAATTTCGCTTGACCCTTAATAAACTTAAATTAGATTAGATATCAAACACTAGTCAAAATATTGGTTTACACATGAACAAAAGTAGGTCATGTTTGTTTATATAACTGTGTCTGGGTTGATTAAAAATGTCATTCCTCATACCTTGTCAATGACATGCAGGTGCATGTTTGTTTATATGATTGTGTCTGGGTTGATTTTAGGTACGTACCTGTATAACATTAAATATGTTACACACTGGGTGGAATAAAGTTATATGATATCAGAGTTCTATCAATTCATTATTAAAGAGGCATGACTGTAAGACTCTATTAATCCAATTAATTCAAGAATGCCACATAACGTACATTTATTAATGCAGCTGCCTATATATATTATTGTCGTAGGATGACATCGATTGTTGCTTTGGTCTTCTCCATACGACACCAAACAACAAACTTAATTGCAGATTTCCTTCCCTAATCCAGTATTTTTCACGGTTACGAAAATCATTAGGCAATTTTGATTGTACACTGGGCTAAACGGTAAAGATCTTGCACTGATTCAGCCATAATTAGCATATTTATTACACTAGTGTTTTATGATGTTTATGTCATGGCTTATTACAAGTTATGTGATAGTGTCATACCTCATGGTTGATACACTTGTCAATGAGCTGCAGGTACATGTTCAGTCCCTCGTCATCATACGGACTGGTCAACATCAGCTGTGTACACACTGAAAACACATACATATAGGTGTGAAATAAACTGACATAAAATGATCCAACATCACTGTGTACAGGTTGAAGGTATCAAACTACAAAATACTAAAAACAAATTAAAGTTGATATTTGCACATTTTAGGCTTTATATGACAGTCAATTTTTTAGTGGTGGAGGCAGACCACCCACTTTTTCCTGGGTAGAACCAATAATGCATACGTCCTGCGATCCGTAAGAATCGAAACTTACAAGTTGAGCCCAGAGGGATCTGAACCCATAGCGGTAAGAGGCAAGAAGGTTTCAAACACAGCGTCTTAGAAATCTTAGAAATAAAACAATTTTTCTTAACAAAATAAAAAGACAATCAGAGCCGAGTGGAATAAGATAAGAAACTGCAGTACTTACCTTTGGTCATGAGGCGAGTAAACTGACCAGGTATGTCCCCCTCCTGTATGGTGTTGTCCGCGTCTCCCCCCACCCCCGGGGAGGAAGGTGACTGGGGGTCAGTAGGTAACTTGGTGAAGGCCTTCATTGGTGAGTTGAGCAAGCTCTTCATCTCTGTAATACAGCTCTTGATGGAACCACCCTCCATCACATCCTGTAATAATTATAGTGCAATCATTCATTTTCTTTGCAGCATGCCATAAATATTTTTTCCTCTATCTTAAGTGGAACAGGTATATATACTGTTACCCTTGACTATTTTACATTTAAGTTTTTGTATGGGGATTAGTGTTTAACAATCTTCCAGTCATATCACGACGGTGTTAACTTGTAGCAGTGAGCTCTACATGATATGCCACCCAGTCAAATTACACGGATACTGGGCTGACCAGTCCTAAAAATACCCTTTATATGCTGAACATCAAGCAAGGTAGCTACTAGCTAGTAACATTTTTATAAAGTCTTTGGTATGACATGGCGAGGGATTGAACTCCCGACCTCCTGCATGCGAGGCGGACACTACCACTAGGCCATGACGCAGTATTCATTTTTATGCGACTGGCAGCACTGACGTGGAGCATACAAATCCCGCGGACACATTTTCTAGTTTCTTCTTTCTTGCTATTATACTCTCAAAATAATGGACTGATATTTTTTATTTTTTTATTTTTTTTTGATATCGTCTTTTCCTTTTCTTTTACTCAAATTTCTATCTTTGTTGTTTATTTTTGACATTAATATATTTTAGTTGAAAAACTTCATAACTAATTAAATGCTGGATTCAGGGTAAACCGAATTATATAAAGGGTTTGCATAAACTGTTTGTTGATTACTTCTAACCTTGGAGGAAATGCTAACACCAAATGTACGTTAATTATATATTCACCCTTTCCAAGTTACGCAGCACGTCCTGCCTTTCCTGTAGCTTCTTAATACTTATAACAATCTTGTTCCTGGCTCCCTTGGTTACATTCTGAAAAAATTGTAGAAAACGTGACGATTGTTTGATTTGGCAACAACAAAACTGTCAACCATTCATCACACCTGACCTTGAGGATGCTGTAACTTCCTGTGAGAGAGATACCGTGAGATACCTAAGCTGCATTACCTTGACGATGCTGTAACTTCCTGTGAGAGAGATACCGTGAGATACCTAAGCTGCATTACCTTGAGGATGCTGTAACAAACTGTGAGAGAGATACCGTGAGATACCTAAGCTGCATTACCTTGAGAATGCTGTAACAACCTGTGAGAGAGAAACCGTGAGATACTTAAGCTGTATTACCTTAAGGATGCAGTAACAACCTGTGAGAGAGATACCGTGAGATAACTAAGCTGCATTACCTTGAGGATGCAGTAACAACCTGTGAGAGAGATACTGTGAGATACCTAAGCTGCATTACCTTGAGGATGCTGTAACAACCTGTGAGAGAGATACCGTGAGATACCTAAGCTGCATTACCTTGAGGATGCAGTAACAACCTGTGAGAGAGATACCATGAGATACCTAAGCTGCATTACCTGGAGGATGCAGTAACAACCTGTGAGAGAGATACCATGAGATACCTAAGCTGCATTACCTTGAGATGCAGTAACAACCTGTGAGAGAGATACTGTGAGATACCTAAGCTGCATTACCTGGAGGATGCTGTAACAACCTGTGAGAGAGATACCGTGAGATACCTAAGCTGCATTACCTGGAGGATGCTGTAACAACCTGTGAGAGAGATACCGTGAGATACCTAAGCTGCATTACCTTGAGGATGCAGTAACAACCTGTGAGAGAGATACCTAAGCTGCATTACCTTGAGGATGCAGTAACAACCTGTGAGAGAGATACCGTGAGATACCTAAGCTGCATTACCTGGAGGATGCTGTAACAACCTGTGAGAGAGATACCGTGAGATACCTAAGCTGCATTACCTGGAGGATGCTGTAACAACCTGTGAGAGAGATACCGTGAGATACCTAAGCTGCATTGCCTTGAGGATGCTGTAACAACCTGTGAGAGATACCGTGAGATACCTACAACAAATCATGACAAGCAAGTGTTGTTATATCATCCTACAAGCATACTACTTAAGATGTTTTTATAAGGTTTATTGTGGTTACGCAGTATGCAGACATAACAAATAGTCGTCCCTTGTCTAACAGAAATGCTAATAGTTTTCTCGAGTCAACACTTAATGTATTATGACCTTTTAATGTACAGATTTTGCTCTTCAAAATCATAAAACCGCACTTGAGAGCAAACCAAAAGCACTGCAAGTGGTTCATTATACACATATTACACACACGCTGTTGATATTTACCTACCTTAACAAATCAAAAATAATCTAGGACATGGAGATTTAGTCTTTGTGAGACAGCTGTGCACAAACAATACCTGCATATTTACCTGCATCATTATGACAATGTTTGATCATTGTTTCAGAAAAAAAATATTGAAATGTTTGAAACCCAAAACATAGCATTTTTTAACTATTTAAGGGACAGAACTCTGCCAGAAATGTTCAATCGGCTAGTAACAATAAGCTGATAGTGTGACACTCAGTGTGACCAAATTAGAAAAATGGTTCAATAATTCAAGGGGAAAAACTCTGCTATTTCAAGTTTGATAATGACAATGGAGACTGAGGATTAATACACATCAGATAAAAGTTGATGTGGATTCAAACAATATAAAGGAGTCCAACATGTTCAACTCTCTTTAAAGTAGGGCGTTTTTAACCTATTTAAGTGGGGCCAAAATTCGGCTTCTTCCCAATTGAAAAAAACTTTATTTCCCAATTCTGGGGTAAAATATTCCAAATCTTAAAAGTTTTATAAAAGTAAAAAATTACATAGTTTGTACGTTAAAATAAATAAATTCTAAAATCTGACTGATATTAAACACAAAACATATGTTTTAATGAAAATTTCCCCTTAAAAAAACATTACACTAAACAGTGAAAATCTTGCTATTTTTCCCCCCTAATTTGGACAGTCTAGCACTTCTTTTTCCCAAAATCAGCAGGCCTAGACCTTTTCCCAATTTTCTTGAAAAAGCCCTGTACAGTCAAACCTGCTCAAAGACCACCTCAGTTTTGAGACCACATGTCGTTTTTAAGAGACCACCATTTCAGTTCATAGTAGCTTTCAAATCAAAATGCAACTGTATTAAGAGACAACATGTGTAAGCTCTTCTGTTTAGTCATCTCTTAAACAGGTTTGACTGTAGTGATAAACATTCTGACCAAGTCTGAAGAGATGTTCACAATTAAAACGGGTTTGACTGTAGTGATAAAAAGTCTGAAGAGATGTTCACAATTAAAACGGGTTTGACTGTAGTGATAAACATTCTGACCAAGTCTGAAGAGCTGTTCACAATTAAAACAATTAAAACGGGTTTGACTGTAGTGATAAACATTCTGACCAAGTCTGAAGAGCTGTTCACAATTAAAACGGGTTTGACTGTAGTGATAAACATTCTGACCAAGTCTGAAGAGCTGTTCACAATTAAAACAATTAAAACGGGTTTGACTGTAGTGATAAACATTCTGACCAAGTCTGATAAACATTCTGACCAAGTCTGAAGAGATGTTCACAATTAAAACGGGTTTGAATTGAATTGAATGTTGTTTAACGGCTCATCAACACAGTATAGGTTATTTAGAGCCGCTCCAGAGAGAAGAGAAGGATACATAGGAATCTGGGAACATGCCCTACTCTTATTATCGAATAGATTCCTATGGTTCTTTTACGTGCTCGGGGGATAGACCGATACACGGGACCGACCGGTTTACGTCTCCATCCGACGGACGAGGCTAAGGGAAAGTGTCTTGCCCAAAAACACACCGACGGAACTCAGTGGCACCACGGAGGATTGAACCCGGAGCCTCCGGTTACAAATCCGCCGCGCTACCAACTGCGCCACGCCAGCCCTCCTAAAACGGGTTTGACTGTAGTGATAAACATTCCTAAAACGGGTTTGACTGTAGTGATAAACATTCTGACCAAGCCTGAAGAGATGTTCACTATTAAAACAGGTTTGACAGTAATGATAAACAATCTGACAAAGTCTGAAGAGATGTTCACATGAATTAAAATGGGTTTGACTGTAGTGATAAACATTCTGACCAAGTCTGAAGAGATGTTCACAATTGAAATGAAGAGTTTCAACAATTTAAGGAATGTTATAATTGCCTCTTAAAATTTGAAAATGCCTTTTTTAAAACTTGTCCTCTATTGGTAATTACCATATATACTAATATGTGCATGCATTCATGCGTGTGTATAGAACTATAATAAAAGAAGTGATTTATTACCTGTGATTCAAGCCAGTCATCTTTAAGGGTCAGCATCTCTTCATAAGTCATCTGCTGGAACAGGTACGCATACTTGTGAAGCCGTAGACTCTTCAACCATAGAGGCACGTCTGGCAAAACAAACATTAAAACACTTCTTACGTTTCTGTCTTTTACGATAAAGGTAGTTTTTAAAGGACCGACTGGTATAAATTAACCGCAAACATTAAGTTTCATGGATGGTGATGAATTGATATGATCAACGTTGTATGATGATTACAATAATTCAAGATTCTGCTGCTGATGGTGATAATCAAATCCCAAAATTGACAACTTCTTGGCAAATATAAAATAATTATGGGCAAATATAACAATAAAACCATCTTTTTAATTGGCAGTTTTACAGTAACACTAAAGAACTGTCTCTGATTTGTTTGAATGGTGTTTAGGTCATTTTTAGCACATATTAGGCCATAGATTACGTTCTGTTTTTTTTTGTGGTATAGGCAGAACCAGTATTGTATACCTCCCGGCATCCGTAAGAATCTACACTTTCTCACTTGAAAAGTCGAGCTCCCAGAGGGATTCGAACCTGCAGCGGTGTGAGGCGAGAAATTTTTGACGCAGCGTCTTTACTATCCCGGTCACGGATGTGCTAACCGCTTATGAACACTTGTGAATCAGTTTTACATTGAAAAATAGGGCAAAATGCAAGTATAAGGTTTAAGTCAAGAGAAAGGAAACCTCAGACGGGGTAAGGGTGAGAATATACTGTCAGCTCAGAGACAGAACCCAAGATTATAAACCAATCTTCTTGCTCAACTCAAAAATCAGCTCCAGTTGAGCCAATGATAGCCAGGCTTCATTGTTACACAAGTTTTGATCAGATAACTTTAGAGTTGAGCACTGATTTGAGTATCGAGTTTCATTTACAATCTTGAGGCCTGAGCTTGAATGCTTGTTGGGCACAGGTCCGATTTCATAAATCCCCGCGAGTTAAAACGTTCATGTTTTCTTACGTGAACAGTTCAACACCGTCAATATGTTTGTATTGTATTCAAAAATGACAGCTATCGGAAATATTTTTCTATCAAAGATACCTTGGACCTGCATGATCAAATAATTGACTATCAATAGTATTGGTACAATACTACTTTATATAACCTTACTCCAATAGATAAGCTAAACAGCTGTATAATCTGTTTATACAAATCTACATTATTCACTGATAGAGTAGAACCAAGTTATATAGTTGTAATCATTATCTTTTAAAAGCATGACAAGGCATGCTATTACAACAGGTAATAAACAATTAAATCT
The DNA here is from genome assembly GCA_037043455.1 of Cyrtodaria siliqua. Taxonomy (NCBI): domain Eukaryota; kingdom Metazoa; phylum Mollusca; class Bivalvia; order Adapedonta; family Hiatellidae; genus Cyrtodaria; species Cyrtodaria siliqua. The sequence goes on from JAWPHD010010047.1 coordinate 97,334, forward strand.
TCAACTTAATTAGCGCAATTACCTGTACTTTAAATAAAACAACTGCGACCAACTGTCTTACATAAAAAACTTATTCGCCTTGGGTTATTGCCTACAAAAAAAATAAATTTAAAAGTTTCATACAGAACTCTTAAGGCAAGGCCATTATATTTATCTAGAAACTTCATTTGTAAAACATGTTTCAACATGGCAACAGGACCTGTGCCAATGGGTTCTATTAGAGAAAAGGAACAACTGTTTAAAGTTTCATTACCATAGGTAAAATACTTTGTAAGTTAAAAGTTTTTGTAGATAGGAGTGTAAAAAAAGAAAACTGTTTCAGTTTAGTCTATTGCATATCAACTTATA